>JBBPDC010000023.1:10574508-10585349 GCA_037974485.1 Hemigrammopetersius urotaenia
ATGATGATGAGGATGATGATGATGATGATGATGATGATGATGATGATGATGATGATGATGATGATGATGATGATGATAATGATAATAATAATACCGACAACAAAAACAAAACCACACATAACATTATTATTATTATTAGTAGTAGTAGTAGTAGTAGTAGTAGTAGTAGTAGTAGTAGTAGTAGTATTGTTATTATTATTGTTATTATTAGTAGTAGTAGTAGTAGTATTAGTGTTGTTATTATTATTATGATAGTTTTTGTTTTTGTCGTCTATTAAGTTTTCTCACTGAAAGCAGATCTGGTTTTTATTGTATTTCTCTGTTATTTGTGAGCGAGTAGGTTCTGAGAGTAAAAGCCCGTCTCTCTCATCATAGGAGGGCGGATCGCTGAGGGTTCTGTGTAGTTTTTCCTGGGCTCTAATCCGTGTTGGGTCGGTTGGTGTCGGGCATCTCAGCGCCACTCACCCATACTTCATTGACCCCGAGCCGGGGTTAGTCCTGCAGGAGGACCGGGGATTAGTCCCACAACGGGCAAAAAAGGATCCCCCTCGCTTTCACATGCAAAACCTTCCTGCTCTTTGCATCAACATTAGGTTTCTACACTATATGGACATAAGTATTGGGGCACCTTACTTTCAGAGAAGGACAGTTTTAATGTTTCAACGGACCAAGAACATTTCGGACAACGCCGTGCTTCCAACTTTTCTATTCCAGCATGACTGTGTCCCAGTGCACAATGCACCTCAAAGACGTGGCTGGATGAGTTCAGTGTGGAAGAACTTGACTGGCCCGAACAGAACCCTGACCTAAACCCCATCCAACACCTTTGGGATGAACTGGAATCGAAATTGTGAGCCAGGCCTTCTCATCCAACATCAGAGCCTGACCTCATAAATGGTCTACAGGGTGAATGGGCAAAATTTCCCACAGAAACCAAACTTCATGCTAAATTCCATGCTGTTGGTGTAATGGTCAGTTGTCTCAATACTTTTGTCCATAGAGTGATTCATCAATGGGCTTTGAGATCAGTCAAAGGTTAGTCCATGACTTTCAACGCCACGAGTCTGTCGTTACAGCTCGATCTTCGCCCCTTTATCGACTTTCAATTAAAAACCATTACTGCCTTTTGTCTGCTCGTTAATGTGACCATTCACGGGACATGTCAGACACGGAGGGTTTGGAGAGGAGTGGGGGGGCTGAGGGGCTGTTACGCTAAGCAGCTGCCCCTTTAACACTCCACACCAACCCATCCACCCCACCTAACCACCCACCCACACCAACTGCCCCCCACAGGCCCGCTGACCAGCTGCTGGAGCCTCTTGGCAGAGAGCAGGCGAGCAGCACCGCGCCCAAGGGGTAGAAAAAAAGGGGGGATGGAAACAAATGCCACTTTCCAAATGGGATCATTTAGGGCACTTAAAACAATTACACACTCTGGTGACCATTAATATTTCATCCACGTGTTGGTTATGGAAACGCAGTGATGAGTGCTGATACTGCTCAGGGTACACAGTTCAAAAAGTACGTGTGTGTGTGTGTGTCCACTCTCTCAACGTTCTAAATGTCACTTGTCATCCACTTCCTAGGCGCGAGCTTAAATGAGAAAGTGTTTAAAGCGTGGCTCTATTCCTGGCCCGTGATTGGAGAGGGTGTGTGTGGTTTGTGGGGAGGGGGTGGTTGCTGGTATTTGTGATCTAATCTATTAATAAGAGATGCTGCAGCTAAACTTTAAAGTGTGAGAGAGGCTGAATTAAGTTTCCCTCGGTCCGTAAAGCCTCCTGAAAGTCTCGGGAAAGGTTAACGTGGCGAAGGCTCTCCCCTTTGCCTCACACATCCTTATTAACTTCAACGTTTTTTTTTCTCTTTTTTTGATTTGACAAATTAAATCCTCCATACTAACCAAACATTGCGAGCCTTGAGCAAAGTGTCTGACAGTCGTGTTGAAAAGTGAATCAAACATATTTTTTACACTAATAGAATTTTTTTGCTTCAGAGAGGTTTTGGATTTTTTTGGAGGGTGTGTGGTATATATTTTCCATCTATATAAATATACGTTAAATATATATATACTGAGAAATATATACTTTTTCTCACTGAGATGCCATTTTAATTGTTCAAAATGTCTTTGCAGTGCAACAGTAATGAGAGGAGGTCCAGGCCTGTCCTGGTTGTCACGGTATTTTAAGGAGATTTAAGGAGATGCTCAGTTGCTCCCCATTTAAGCTGAGCCTCTCCTGAGAGGAAGTCCAGAGCAGAAGTAGCCTCACCCTCTAGCAGCTGACACCCACGGTCCCATTCATCAGGAGCGCAGCCTGAGTGACCGGGAGACTGTCTGCCTGAGTGATCAGTCAATTAATTCAGGTTTACTGTCGTGTTGCGCTGATTTGAATGCTACAAACTGCGCGTTTATCCTTCGGATTGAATTCA
This sequence comes from Hemigrammopetersius urotaenia, assembly GCA_037974485.1. NCBI lineage: Eukaryota > Metazoa > Chordata > Actinopteri > Characiformes > Alestidae > Hemigrammopetersius > Hemigrammopetersius urotaenia. Next base: position 10,576,936 of record JBBPDC010000023.1, read on the forward strand.
TTTACGGTCCAGAGCAATGAGAGCGCAGCCGTGCTTGTTTTTACCTCAATTTAAAGCAGCTGTGGAGCTTCAGGAAGGAAAAAACAAATAATAAAGTGAGCAAATGTGAGAGAAGGAGAGTCTGCCTATCAAGTGTCCTGGTAGCTGATCCCCTAAATTAAAGGGCTTGAACGGAAGTCATTACGCACGGTCAGTCAAGTCTGATTAGATATTTCTATCTGTGAAAACACTTTGCTTTTCTTCGCTCCAGGCGCATCAGAAGCATTTTTAACTTGAGGGGAAAGCGTCGGTCTACTCGTGGGGGCGTGGTTTGGGTGTGGGGGGCGGGGTTTGGGTCCGTGAGTGTGAAGTCTCGCATGGGGTAGGGGTGTTTGGAAACCGCTGTTGAATTTTGAATCTTGAATCTTTCAGGAAAGATTCCAATCCACTTAATAGATAGGAGAATACACACACCACTGGAAATGCGCTCCGGGTTTGCCTCCATTTCACCGCATGAAAGTGAAGTGAATGTCAGTGCATAGACAAGCTTCTCAAACTCGGAGATGATTTCCAGTGGTGTGAGTATTCAATCGATTAAGTGGAATGGATTCTTTCTCGAAAGATTCAAGATTCAACAGCGCTGTTTGAACTAAAATTTTATGTTAACTGGGGGTCCAAATGAATAATTATGAAATATGAAAGGGACACGTCAGATTGGTTCACTCTGCACATCACCATCACGCCACGCCGTTTAGAGAAAGATCTTTATTAGCACATTTATAAAAGTAATTCTCCTTATACTCCAGACATACCTCCGTCTCCCTCCCCTCCAACCCCCACAACCCCCGTGCGTACTCAGCAGCTGGAAGAGTCATTTTTACAAAGTCCATCCTGCTAAAAGCACAAAGGGAATCTAAAGACAAAACTCATCTGGAAATACGAGAATCACTTCACAGATCAATATTCTCAATATACACCTTCACCAAAAAATGGACAAGATATTAATTTTTTTCTCAACGGCTTTATACAGAATAATGCACAGATGTCTGCTGTTAACATACCAGGTTGGGGGGCAAAAGACCCCGTTTAGAGGATGTTCCATCACCACTGGTAAACAAGTGTTTTTTCAAGGGCTGACACCAAAATAATATTTCATTCGTGTTATGTTTTGTGTCCTCCGAGTGCTTATTACGCGCATTTTACGCACCCTTTATGTCCTGTTTACTTTTGTGCGTTGCATATGCGACCCTAAACTTGTCTTTCGAATATTTTGCGCGCGTTTACATCTGTTCTGGGCAGCTTAACCATTTAAACGCTCCAATTGCGCGTCCTTGATGCGCACTTCACGCACCCGTTACGCGTGCCATGGGTCCCCTCACCGCGAGCCAGTTGTTACACAGTAACTGTTACAACGTTTCAGCCAAGGTTTTGCAGTACGGACCTTCTATACTCTTAGCAGAAAAGGTCCTTTCTCACTTCAGTGCGTTCTCGTTGTCGCGAGTAAAGCCATTGGAGACGCCAAAAGGACGCAAGACATCCCCCCCCCTCCCACACACACACTGACATTAGAAGCGAAACAGTTTGGATCATCCGTGGGAAAAAAATATTGACTTTTTCGGACGCGCTGGGAATTTAGACATCATTCATCCACCTACACACCCGTGGAAGAGAAACTGAGGGAAATTCAAAAATAAAACAGAAGCCTGAATGTGAGAAAACGAGACTTGGATTTGAACCGAGCAGTCCTATGTACACGTGTCCTGGTTTTGTCGTTTGTACATCTGACAGGTGCGCGCACTTCAATAATATGGAACATTTTATATACAGGAGCTCTCAGCATGAGTCATTAGCACTTCTTACAGCACTTCTTAATAATAATAATAATCAGAACAATAATAATAATAATAATAATAATAATAATAATAATAATAACAAGCCCCAATATGTTCTCCTTAGTGCGTCCTTTAGAAACACATCATTTTTCTCCTGTAGGTCTAGCTATATAAATATATCAATTAAATACAGAGGGAAAATAAATAATTAAATAATTAAATAAATTAGGACCGACAGTGGTAATAATTTCACCAGGCAGGGTCCTTGACATTGAGTTAATATAGTGGCATTTAGGGTATATCTCCGTAGTTTTTGTCACCAGTAGGTTAAAACTCTCTCTCTCTCTTTCTCTCTCTTTCATTGATAGTAGAGTCCAAAGCTGCCATTGTTCGAGTCTTTTTTGATGTTTGTTTGTTTCTTTGCTTAGTTTATTTCAGTTTTTTCCTTTTATAAGAAAGTTCCACGCATGCAGTTCATCGTGGTGGAGTGGGTCTGGGCAGAACTCCGGACAGGGGGGGCAGAGGAGGAGGTGGTGGAGGTGGCGGGGGCTCACTAGCGCCGCCCTGTAGACCGTGCAGGAGGATGCGCGGGACAAGGGGGCGCTGCAGGGTCGGGGGCGGGGCCGATGCTCCTCTGTACAGGTAGAGAGCTGCTCCGGGGTCAAGGTTGGACACCAGGCTCTGGGGGTAGAAGTAGGGCGAGGGGAACATCCTCTGCAGGGCAGAATAATTCCCAGCTTCCGCCAGCAGTTCCAGTCCCACCGCGGTCTGCCTCTTCCACTTCGTCCTTTCAGAACGGGGGGGGGGGGGGGGGGGGCAGAGGGAAACGTTAGAATACATTTCCCAAGAAATTGATATCAACATGTTCTTGAACCAGACCCTCACTTAGTTTAACCCATTAAACCCGAGTATATACCTGAAGAAAGAATAGTTTCAAATACATAATCAAATAAGATTTTTTTCAAACAACCCGAAGGAATTTAGCACTTCATAAATCTAAAAAAAACAATAAGTTTTATGAGTAAAAACAATTCAGTTTTGTCTTTTTCTAGCTGATGTTTTGTTTTTTTTAAATCAAACAGCAGAGTTAAATTATGCAAGGGAAAACAAAAGAAAGTTTATACAAGCACTGTTAGATCTTTATCCCCGATTTTATACATTATTTCACCAGTAAGACCAGTCAGTACACTTGCAGTATGAGATCTAAAAAATAAGAGAATTAGGGAATGACTGTAATATTCGGTGTAATTTTTCTTTGTATGCATTTTTCTTTGTCATGCCGAAGCTTCAACAAACTGATATTTAATACATTATCTTAACTGGCGTTCAAAGTTTTTATTCATTACTTTTGTTTTGTTTTGTTTTGTTTTGTTTTGTTTTGTTTTTTTCACGGAGTGTGTGCTGTTTTATGTTCAGTTTGTTTTAACTGTAAATTTGAGTGCAGAGAAAATACGTCCTTAAATGTTTCTTCTCAAACGTTTATGGGTTAAATAATATTAGGGGACAATAAAAAAAAAGAGATTTTACCATTTGAATGGAGAGTGAGTTTGAACTTGGCAGGTCGATGTTGTCTCGGCATATGGTGCAGTAGGTGCCTAAAAGTTTTAATTTCTATTATTTATTTATTTATTTATTTTTAAGTCTCAAACTCATAAACCCCACAAATCGATGCTTCGGACATTCTGCAACTGTAAAAAACCCCAAACAAAAGAGGCGCTGACCATTAAATTATTCATCATTATAATAATTGTCTAACTGTTTAGTTAGAGATGTGAATAATTAATGCAGCATTGATGCATCGATGTATTATTTATGCCTGAAAGTGTTGTGTTTTTGTATTTATTTCATAGGCGATTATTTAACCCGACAAAGACCTGCGGAGCTGTTGGAAAATTATCTTTAATGCCTTGGGATATTAGGATATGATTTGTTGGTTTTTCATTTCACACTTTAGTGGTTAAATGTGAATTAATGGATAGTTTAAGTCTAAACAAAAACTCACTCTGAACAACACGTATAAATAGTTAGGTTAAATAAACTAGAACTAAGACCGTCTTTTATGTTTGCAAAGTTTGTCCGAGAGAATTGTGATATACAATGAGATTGACTTCCTTGCTAAATAACTGTATACAGTTCCCTTTAGCCTGTTTGGGTTTCACCGAAATAATTCGTGTTTTTGTTCACTTTTTTCTGTTCACACTTTTTTCACACGTTTTTCAGAATAGTTCAGCTTCTGATTCGAGTTTTCTGTGGTGATATCAGTATATTGACATGTTTTTTTAAAATCACTACAACACAAAATACAATAAAAGTTAAACTAACATCTAAATCTAACTGAATATGCAACAGAATGCAATTCATTATGGAGCCTAAGTAAAACGATCTGAACTCTGTTTGAAATCCTAAGAGATCAAAAGCAGAACACTTAACAGAAAGCGTGTTCAGATCGTCAGTTTCAAACTACTGTATGCGTTATTTATTCATTTATTTATATATCTATCTGTCTCTCTGTCTATCTATCTATCTATCTATCTATCTATCTATCTATCTATCTATCTATCTATCTTTCACCTCCTGTGGTTTACATGAAATTCAGATATGTTTACATAATGCAATAATAAATGCACTTACCAATTTTTGCACTAAATTGAAATTGTCGAGACCTTGTTACATCAGAAAAAATATATACTTGAAATGAAACCTCACCTTCTGCGAAATGTAGCTGATAGAATAATGAATAATCACCGAACTTAGTCTAAAATGAAAGACACTTTTGGCTTTACTTTACATGCTTTTATTTCTTACCTGCGGTTCTGGTACCAGGTCTTAACCTGAGTGTCCGTCAAGTTGAGTGAGGCCGCGAGCTCCATGCGGTCCTGCACGCTCAGGTACTTCTGGCGCTCGAAGCTCCGCTCCAGCTGCGCCAGCTGGTGGTCCGTGAAAGCCGTGCGGGCCTTGCGTGGCTTCTTGAGGCGCACCTGAGGACTGTCCCTGCTGCTGGAGATCTCCCTCTCAGCCTCGTCCTTCACTGCACACACACAGAGGACAAGACCATCGTGAGGGACATGAGAGTGTACAGAACTGACCGAATGACAGAATTAATAAATTAATCAATACCAAGGAACAAATTATTATTTTCTTTGTAACTTCATTAATGCAAATTGCTCAAAAACACTCAAATCAAACACAACATAAACATCGTATTTTTTACACTGGACTTCTTTTCTTAATCTGAAGAAAAAATCTTTAACCGTGCTATTATTGCTCTTCACATTAGGACAGACAGTGTGCCAGGCCTCTGTATCTGGGCTAGGCCTCTCTCTCTCACTCTCTCTCTGTAAGGCCTTGCTTCTCTGTGCTGTGTTTCAGTGGTTTATATGGTGTGTACAGCTCCTATTTCTCTGTGCCAGGCTGTCTTTCTGGAATCTGTTGTGAATCTCCTCAGTGTGACTGTGAGACTGTATTTCTCTGAGCTGTTATGTTTGAAACTCCCTATTGTCAGTCTGTGTTACTCTGTTATACTGCGTGTACTGTCTGACTGTGTTTATGCCTGTAGTGTGTTAGGCTCCTATATGTGAGACCAAGGCTATGTTTATCTGCCCTGGTTAACATTCCTGTTTTAGACTGTGTTTCTCTGGTCAGTGATGTTTTAGGCTCTTCCGTAACTGTGCAAGGTTGTTTATCTGATTTGCTGTGTTTCTCCAGACTGTGCTGAGTTAATGTCATATTTATCAAGCTTGTTTTTTGTAATGTTTATTCTCCTGTTTCTCTGGTTAAAGCTGTGTATCTCTAAGTCGTGGTGTTTATCAGTGTAAGGCTGTGTTTCTGTGACCTGTGGTGTGTAAGTTTCCTCTCTGTGCATGGCTTTGTTTATGTAAGCTGTGGTGTATAAGGTTCCCCTCACTGCGTGTAAGGCAGAACTGTGGTGTGATAGGTTTATCTCTCTCTATCTCTCTCTCCCTGTGTTAGGCTAGACTTCTCTGACCTGTGTAAAGTTCAGTCTCTCTGGGCTTTACAAACATATAAGCCAAGCCTTGCTCTGTATGTCTATGTTTTCTGAGCTGTGGAGTTTGAGGTTCCCTTTTTCTCTAAGCTGTCTTGTTTGAGGCTCTTATTTCTCTATGTAGCACTGTGTTGGTGTGAGCTGTGGTGTGTAAGGTTTCTCTATGTAAGACTGCGTTTCTTTAAGCTGTGGTGTTTAAGGCTCCTCTCTTGTGTGTCTGTGTGTGTGTGTGTGTGTGTGTGTGTGTGTGTGTGTGTCTGTATGTAAGCCTGTGTTTCCGTGAGCTGTGGTGTGTGAGGCTAGTCAGAGAGTGGAGCAGATAATCCGCCTAATTGAGCCACAGGGGGACAGAGCCCCTCAAATCTGAGCAGCAATGGGAAAATTGCACCCACTCCCCCAAATATACAGACTCATGCTCTCTCATAGACCCTCTCATAAGAACACACATACTCACACATTTACTCCCACACACACATTTTCATCACTCTTGCACATTTTCACACACCCTCAGGCACACGCACTGTCACACACTCTCAATCACATTCTCACACATTGTCAGGTTCTCTCTCACACACTCTTACATCCTCTAACACTCTCACTCACTCTGGCATACACTCTTTACCTCATCGTGGTTATGGGAAGATTCATTCTGATCACTCTCCTCTAAGCACACACGTGTGTTCTTGCTACACTATTTTAGCATCACTAGCAAAGATGGAGATCAGCAGTGGCCTGATAATGTTGTCAGACTAATAGAGAAAGTAGGAGTGATCATTATCAATATTATTCTTAGATAATAAAAAAATATGTAATTGTTTATAAAACTGACTGATACTGATGAAAGTGTAGGTGTTTTTGTTTTTAACTTGACTGTGAAATCATTGTAGTTTTCTAATATTGATTTTATTTTTAATCACCACACCATGATATAGATATAACACATGTTATATCTATTTCTTTCTTTCTTTCTTTTTACTTTCTTTCTTTCTTTCTTTCTTTCTTTAATTTTAAACATTTAGATATTTCGTTAGTTATTTTTCCAGTGTTGGTCACTAAAACTAAAACACTTCAGCCCTGCATGCTTTCACTTTGCTCTCACACAGTGAATTCTGGGAAGGCCTTAAGTCTGGCACAGTTTTGTGATCATCTAAATATTTAATATTACCTCACGCTGCTTTTTAAGTGTAATAATTTTATATGACTTCAATTAGGTATGTGCTTCAAGAGGCACTTGTTATGTTTTGATGAAAAGGCAGAATTTTCTTCTGCTCTGTTAACGGCAATAAAAACAACAACACTAATAACGACAAAAACAACATTAATAGTCGTAATCATAATAATAATACTACCACTAATATTACTACAACTACTAGTACTATTAATAACGATAATAATAATAACAATAATAATTGTTGTTATAATAATAATAATAATAATATAATAATATTACAACTAATACGGAGTGTTCTTCTTTCTGCAGCTTCCAACTACTCCGATTTTATTTTTAAAATGATTTAGTGTCAAAATCCATCCCATGCATTGTGTGCAATTGGACACTAATTAATTTACCAATTAATAGATTTATCGACGTTTTTCTTGTCCTGTTTTGTGTATAAAAATAGCCGAGATTTTTGTCTCTTCGTGGTGCAATAATCCGGATTAACTTTCATTCATTCATTCATTCATTCATTCATTCATTCATTCATTCATTCATTCATTCATTCGTTAGTTCGTTCGTTCGTTCATTCATTCATCCACCCATGCTGCTCTGGTTGGTGTCCATTACAGGCACGGCGCGCAATGAAAAAAACTGAATTAGGCTTTCAGTTCTCATTTCATCCTCTTTTCCTCCATTTGCAATTCAGATCATCAAACTGATACCATGATTGGAGACCCTGATCCTCCCTTGTAGCTGGACACCACAGCTCCTGTGTTTATTTTTATTTTTATTTCTTAAAGTTTAGGCCCGCGTGTTTCTTCCTTCATGCTAACGCTTTGGTGCAAATTTTGCAACATTTTACGAAATTTCAGTTATAATAATTTACCGTTAGTGCATTAGACTGGCTTGGATATGGCTGTTTTTAATATTTTAGCCTTTATATTTTGAGAGTGGTGGTAACACACGTTTTCTATCGGGTTACGGATTTTTGGCCTGTCTGCGTATTGACATCCCGTTTAGTTTTACAGTTTCATTTTATTTGTATTTAAATCGTATTTTATTGTTGATTATACCTGTATTCATTTTAATCTTCATTTGATTGCACACTTTGAGCTTGTTTGTACTTTTCCGAGGAGAGCTGCAGTAGTATTATTATTGTTATGTTAACTACTACAACTACAACTGCTACTAATAATACTACTACTGATTTTACTACCACTACTGCTTATACTTACTGTTACTACTACTACTGCTACTACTAATAGTAATAATAATACGGCTATTGCTGATAATAATAATACAACTGCTATTACTACTATTACTAATATTTACACGGCAGTTTAGTACTACTACTACTACTACTACTACTACTACTACGAACAATAATATATTACTACTGCTTCTGCTATTAATATTAGCATAATAATACTAATACTAATAC
>JBBPDC010000023.1:10600715-10603215 GCA_037974485.1 Hemigrammopetersius urotaenia
ACAGGCCACACTGTGGCACAGATATAATGATCAGTGTCATTCAGACACCACTGTTTCTTCACAAACACTCAGCATATTATTATTATATGCTCATTACACCAACTATCATGCAGCATAGAACTAGCTTCATCACAAACACTGTACCTGCAGGAAAAACTAAACACAAAACCCACATAAACCAATATATATTGCTTATATGTTGCAAAACAATATACATTTCATGTTGTATGTATTTAATATGCATTTTACATGCAGTTTGACAACCCTATATGCTGTCTAAGAACCTCATAATCAGTTGATAGGGAAGTCAAGTGCATGTAAAATGCATATTAAATACATAAAACATGAAACATATATAGTTTTGCAACATATAAGCAATATATAAGCATTGTAGCATTGTAGTATAAGTATTTCATACATGAGGAAAACGAGAAATTGGCCACTTTTGAGGTATATGCCACATAAGATTTGTGTCTAGCAGTGCAAGACTTTTATGTATTTCTTTTTCATATGGGCTGTGTTATAAGAAGGCATTTCACAGACTGCCTCGGGTGTTTATAACATCACATGCTAATAAGCGTATATTTGTATTTACCTTCTAATTCAGTAACAGTTTAATGAGACAACAGCAAAAACTGAAACATCAGACCTGATTCTTTCTAATTCAGATGGTTTGACTAGACATCTCTATGGTACTGGCCACCCATTATTATGGTGATTAATACCATCCTACAATTTTCACAGATTCTTCTTATAAAATGATAAAGCCATAACACTATGCAGGTCTTGTCGTAAAGATTTAATGCTGTGAAAAAAAAATAAATGACTGACATTCTCTTAAATTTGCTTTCTACCTAATCAGCCATGCAGTGTTGCATGTAGGCAATTTTTATGTTCTACATAATTTGACTAGGAACAACAAACAATATTATTTTTAGGATCAAATGAATGTAGAAGGGGTAGCCAAATTCACACATGAAAAATGACATTATCTTTGAAGTAACAATTACAAAAGCAGCTACATGGGTGACTCGCGTCAGGTTTAATGCTAAGTAGCAATGTGTGTGGCAATCAGGACTTTGATATGTTGAGTGTTCAAAGCAGTATGAGCAACTAACCGAGTTCAACAGAGGCTGAATAATCAGGGCCTCAACAGTAAGAGCATCAGGTACAAAAACAGCATTTTTTCCTTGAAGAGATACAGTCATAAGAACTGGGAGAATACAGAAAAAAGTACAGCTAAATCCAGAGGTTTTCTCTTTTTAGGAAGGAAAAATATGCCTTCAACACACCATGTATGTGTCCAGAATTTAAATGTAGAAGCAGGGCATATTCCCCCAATAAAAGTTTAACTTGAATAAATTATTAAGATTTAAACCATGACATTAGGATGTAAACAACCAAATGCTATTATATGACTTTGTTACTTATATACTACCTGATGTCTGGGATGTTGTTTTATGATTTTTGTTTGGCCTTAAATATTAGATACATTCATGGCAGAGAGGGTGTTTTAGGGAACATGTGTTTCAAAGAAAACGAATGTACCACTACTTTAACAAAAATTAACATTACATAGAAAATCTCTGCACAGGCTGTGCCACAGATTTTGGATAGAAAAGGGTCTGAGACGGTTATATTTGTGTTGTCAATGTGATCTCAGGTTATTGTTTACTGTAAACAGTAAATTCCTCTGCAACACACTATTTCAGACTGAACCTCGACGTGATTTATTTTGTTTACATCTCAACCTTTCACTCAGAAAGATTGAAAAAAGATGGATTTCATCTGAAAGTGCCAGAAAGTGTATGATCTGTATCTGCTACCTCCCAGAACCTGATTTGATGCATCTTTCACCTCTTCTACAAACAAAATACAATTGTAAAATTATGTGTCAATGTAGTTAACGCGAAACCATGCACATTAGATCGAATGTCAAATGCCTGATAAAGCTGGTAATTGATATTCACTCCTGGCTGCAATTAATGAATTCATTTGCTTTAGTGGGTAAATGCTGTTTGTTTAGTTGCTAAAAAAAAATGTGTATTAGCCATATATCCAACAGAGCACTGTTTAAGAACACACTGAATAATCTGAAAAATCTACAAATAAAACACTGTATGGTCGTGAATTCATACTAACACTGAAAGCCATCTCATGGGAGTCATTAGGTCCCATGACTGCTCTTCAAGCCTGAATAACAGCTAAGGAATATGAAGGCTGTTTTACAGGCTGACCCTGGGGCCTAGTCCTTCAACATGCTCTCATATTGCATAATGTGAATGCCCCAAACATGCTGCTAAACAGTATCAAGAGCGGTTTGATGAAGTCAGATAAGTTCAGTACTCTCTCTAGTTGCCAGCTTGAAACATCACTGAAACCTTGATGGATGATTCTGGAGTGCAAATAATATTTCTAACCGTCCACAAAAGATATTCTCTTTTGGTCTACACACTCGTAAAAACAGACGCCAAAATCAACACCCATGCTTAATTTTAAT
>JBBPDC010000023.1:10608215-10612140 GCA_037974485.1 Hemigrammopetersius urotaenia
AGGTTTTATCCACACAGCGCTCTAGCTCTTGGTTGGTGTTTGCGGGGGTCAAGTGTCCATATAAAAAGTAATGGGACACCTGAGCCCCTACGAAAACCATCTGAGACATAGAGCCATACACACAAAATATATTTCTATGTCCAGAGCTGAGCACTCACCGGCACAAAAAGCTACTAACGCATGATAAACAATTGTCGGCATTAAGCACTGCCTTAACGTGATAATAAGGCCCTGAAGTGCCCATCCCTAGTAACAAGACAAACTAGTGCGACGGTAAAACAATTGTTTTATTGGTGTGTTATTACCATAACTTTGCAAACTGCTAGTTTATATACCACCATTTACTGCCTTGTATGGCACAGATTTACCAAGGGCAGTTAATGGGTTCCTTTAGCCCATGTGTTGTGAAAGCATTCCAGTTTACCGCAGGTTCATTGCCACTATGGCTGCCAGCAATTATCAACTGATGAAGGCCCAGCAGCAAAAATGTCTGTAACTTTGGCACATCTGGCAGCATCTTCCTGAAGTGCCATTTTTTCTCGCAGTTTCTCTGAGCCCACCTTACCACACTGGCACAGCCAAAAGGGGAAGCATTTAAACACATGAATGGACCATCCCCATGTCAGTAAAGAAAATAACAAATGGGCCACAGAGGAGTGTTTCAGGAGTCAGTGGTCAGGGAATAAACTCCTGCACTGACTTTTATTGTCAGTGCCCAATCTGTGCCAGCTGCCCCACTTGTTCCGCGCATGCGCTGTCGCAATATTGCTGCCTGATCGTCCCAGGTCTTAAAGAATAAATAAACCTTTATTAGTCCCACAAGTGGTTTATGGAACTGTCATACAATACTTTTTATGAACTATTGAGATTTATCTAACCCTCTGGTGCATAGCGGTCACTTGTTTAAAAGTCATTTTCTTCTAAATGCAATGGTTTCTATGGTGGAATTGTATATCAGACGTTAGCATGCTCTCTGCTGACCCTCCCCATTGAGGTTAATTCAGTTGTTAGTTGTAACTACAAGCGAACCTCCTCTGAATCCAAGATGACCGACAGACAGCCACACTTGCTCTAGGAGAAGCTCTACACACAAAGAAGAAAACCTTACACCAAATCAGCAAAACATTGCAGGTCTCTTGCAAAAGCCAATAAATCTTGCTTAACTCATCAAACCTTTGTAAAAGGTTATTCACCTTTTATTCACCTCCTCGTCCTCTTCCTCACCCTCCTCTAATGATCACTCTTCACAGTCTTCCTTGTCCATTGTTCTCCACACATTTGCAAATTGTGTGTTGCAAACTGAGTGCAAAGCTGTGTTTGTGCTTTTAGTTTTGCAAACTCAGTGAGTGGTTTTATTATAACTATTAATAGTTTTAGAAATTGTGCTTAAGGATCATTGTTAGCATTTAAGCATTCAGAAAAAACTGTAAGCATGTGTCCTACAAAGTCATGTAGTTGATTCATCTTTTATTATGACACTTTTGGCTGCAGTTTGGTGCATTTTGGGTATATGTATAAGTAGTTTTATAAAAATATACATTTTTGTGCAGATTAGTTAGTAGTAGTCTGTGCTAGTAAAAATCATAATTTTGTCATATTTTTACGACAACAAGTGTGTGTTCAGTGTATGCAGAGTATGTGCAGTATGTGTAGAGTGTGTGTAGAGTGTGTAGAGTGTGTGTACTGTGTGCAGAGTGTGTGCTCAGTATGTGCAGAATGTGTGCTCAATGTGTGCAGAGTATGTATACACACATTCATTTGTATAAACAGTGTGTAAAAACAAATTATTGTTAAACAGAAAGAACATAAACTAAGCATAAATCTGAATCAGAAACAGAATCGCATTTAGGCATGTGACCAAGTGTATAAATGAACAATAGAATATAAATCACTATAATTACTAAACTGTCATGCAATCTGGGAAAACCAGTTGAATGTTGCACTGGCCTTTTTTCAGGAAGTCAATATTTTGTTGAAATTTGGTTTTCATTAAATTATTATTCTACATCTTGTTTATCGTCCCCTTAAAATATATTGCAGAAAGCACGTGCACGCAAGTGAGGACCCGATCGGGCTGCCGGCACAGATCGGGCACTGACAGTCAGTCATCAGATCCTCCTCACCACTCTCTCCAACCTTGGGATCTTGGGCACAGCCTGGCAATGGTTTGCATCCTACCTCGATGACGGGAGGTACCAGGTAGTATGGCAAGGCACCCAGTCTTCTCCACATAGACTATCCACTGGTGTCCCACAGGGTTCGGTCATAGGACCACTTCTTTTTTTCACTTTATACTGGTTCTCTTGGGGATGTAATAGCCTCAAGCTGAACTCCAGCCAGACCGAGCTCCATCTCATCTAAGGGAGTCCTTCACCAAGCCACGATCTCATCGTTTCTGTTGGGAACTCGGTTATTGTCCTTTCTAAGAAGGTAAGAAATCTTGGTGTTACGCTAAATGAAGATCTGTCTTTCTCGATGCAGGTTGACCAGATCTCCAGAACATGCAGACCTTCTCTACAACATCAGAAGAATCCGACCCTATCCCACCACGAAAGCTACACAGATTCTCGTCCAGTCCCTGGCCATCGCCAAACTGAACTACTGCAACTCTCTAATGTCTGGTTCAGCTGCCAGGTTAGTGTTCAATGTTCCTAAGTTTACTCAGACCACACCTTTACTAAGGAACCTTCACTAGCTCAGGTCCATAACACTTGCTATCAAAACCAAGAATGGACTTGTACCCCAAAAAATAGCATTGATCAAACAACGTGTCACTTCTCATCCTCTCAGGGCTTGAACCTCCACTGCTCAAAAAAGAGGGAGACATGCGCCAAGGCTCGTCTTAGTCTTGGCCCCCCAGTATTGGAACGAACTCCCTCTTCCAATCAGATCTGTGGAGTCCCTCACCATCTTCAAGCTTCGCCTGAAGACCCACCTCTTCAAGGAGCATAACTATGTCTTTCATTCTGATTGCTTATTTCTTTTTTTTAAAAAAACAATCCTTACTCTTGTCTTAACTTTGTGGACGTGGACTTAAGTTCCTTTACAGATGTAAGAAACAGATGTGGACTATGCAAGCACCAATTTACGTTGCTCTGAATAAGAGCGTCAGCTAAATGCCGTAAATGTAAATGTACATGACAGACACAAGACCTACACTGGGACCAATGCGAAATCAAAGATTTTTATGGGCCAGGCAGACCAATGAATATGAATAAACGGTGTAATAAACGGCCCAAATAGCCTTCGGCCCACTGGGAAAATGCCCGATACGCCAGATGGTCAGTCCGACCCTGCACATAGTCTACACATAAACCATACAAACTATTCAAAAGTCCACATATAAACCACACACACTGTGCACATAGTCCCCATATAAACCACACACACTATGCACATAGTCCACATATAAAAACCAGACACTGTGCACGTAGTCCACATATAAACCACAAACACTGTGCACATAGTCCACATATGAACCACAAACACTGTGCACATAGTCTACATATAAACCACACACACTGTGCACATAGTCTACATATAAACCACACAAACTCTGCACATAGTCCACATATGAACCACACACACTGTGCACATAGTCCACATATAAACCACAAACACTGTGCACATAGTCTACATATAAACCACACACAATATGCACATAGTCCACATATGAACCACACACACTGTGCACATAGTCCACATATAAACCACACACACTGTGTGCACATAGTCCACAAATAAACCACACACACTGTGCACATAGTCCACATATAAACCACACACACTATGGACATAGTCCACATATGAACCACACACACTGTGTACATAGTCCACATATAAACCACACACACTGTGCACATAATCCACATATAAACCACACACATTGTGTGCACATAGTCCACATATAAACCACACAAGATCG
>JBBPDC010000023.1:10642128-10653856 GCA_037974485.1 Hemigrammopetersius urotaenia
AGAGCATTATGCCAGCTAAGAACCACTTTTGGTTCCCTAAAGAAACTTTATGTGGGTGGTTCTTCACGTAACCATTTTTGTAAATCCTTTTGCATTGATCATGACTGGCTTCTTTCAAAAAAACACAGTTTATTGAAGAAACCCTTAAATCGTCTTAGAATTAATGTGAATGTATTTACGTTTTAGAAGGTTCCTCAGAGTTAAATGACTTTTTTAATTATGGTTCTTTAGGGAACAAAGTGGTCGTTTTTAGGAATATACAGTGGTGCTTGAAAGGATGTGAATCCTAGAAAGTAAATGAACATAAATCTATAATTCAGTGTAAATAAGATTTAACACATGCTGCGATTTTCAAACTAAAAGTGGGTAATGGGAAATTAATTAAACACAATGTTACTTAGCCATCTATTTGTTGAGGAAAATTATACAATATGAGTATCTGGTGTGGTCTCCTTGTGCAGCAATTACTGCAATTAACATTTCCGGTAACTGCTGACCACTGTTGAACATTAACCAGTGTGAGAGAGGCCTTTAGTGGCTTTAGTAGTTACTGAATTTCTTTGTGACTTTGCATATTATTACTCATCTTGCTCTTGGCGTGATCTTTGTTGGTCGCCCACTCCTGGAGAAGATAACAGTGAATCCCCTCTTGAATCCCCTCCAGGTGTACACTGTTTGACTGTGAATTGATCCAGACACTTTAGAGATTGCATTGCAGACTCTTGAACTCTGTTTCTGAGGTCCTCAGCAATCTCACAGACACATAACATTGCATCATTTTCCTCAGTAAATTAATCTCCAAGTGTAATATTTTGTCTGGGTTCTCTACTTTCATGTCTTGCGTGAACTTCTGATGCTGTTTTCGGTCATATTTATGTAGAAACATAGAAGATTCTGAAGGTGTCACTAACATTTTTACGCACTTCTTTCGGTTCCCTAAAGAAGCCTTTAGTGGGTGGTTCCTGAAAATGAAATGTGGAAGTCCGTGAACAGTTAAAATTATCTCCACATGACAATTCCATCACAATTCCATACCTTGATATCCCTACAACATAAAAGTCTGTCTGTGTGTGTGTCTGTGTGTGTGTGTCTGTGTGTGTGTCTGTGTGTGTGTCTGTGTGTGTGTGTGTGTGTGTCTGTGTGTGTGTGTGCGTTCCTTTTTCCCCCTTGCATGAGTACATGTTTGTCATGCCTGTATAGCTCTGTGTGCTTTTGTCTGTGGGAGAAGAACCCACCTAAAATGGAAATAGCTAAACAGCCGCATGTCCAGCATCACACCATTACTGTCAGTATATCTGCGTGCCTATTGTTCTCTTTGACAGAGCTGTTATAATGGCCATATCTGTCCTTTATAAAGCCTTAAGCCATAATCAATCAATACAACATAAAATGCAACTTTGCTCTTTTACCTATGAATATTTCAGACTTCAGGCTGTTTTGCAGATTTCTTAATGTATTCTTAATATGAATTAAAAAAAAAAAAAAGGTTAATTATCCTTTTTCCCTTTTTTTTTTATCTAGCCTTTATAAAATCATTTGTTACATCCATAACCCTGAAACGGTTTGTAAATGTCCGTGCTGTCTTGTTAGATTCAGTTTAGAGATCACCAAAGATATACATGCCTGATCTGTTTGTTACGCACCATTAAGGTATTACCACATCGTACGCATGTCTTGTGTGTGCCACCTTTTATTAAATGGAGTTTCCTGTTTTGTTTGAAATCAGTGATGTGCCATAAGCACTGAACACTGCCAGCCTAGGTCCTGTATATATGACACATACAAAATATATAATACATTACAGGCTGCTTTCAGAGCCTCAGCAACGGATTCAGATTTGGTGACTACTGAAATGCAGTGTGACAAAGTGTAACAAAGGCACATTAGGCTGGAAGTAGTTATCAAAACAGACCGTGTAGGAATGCAACAGTGCTGAGACAGGCTGTGGTGTTCCAATGATGTTTGTTCAGTATTAGGGGCCTAATGTTAATCATTAGAGCACCACCAACGGCTTATGTTGACATAAAACTTCTGTTGACGTGGATTGTTCTTTATGCTGAATTTTGGCCCCTATCTTCAACTGTAGTTTAGCTGGGGTCTGTGCCAACAGTGGCCTCAGATTCCTGTTGCTGGCCGACAGCAGCAAAACTCATTGTGGTATTCTGCTGTTGTAGTCCAGTGTGTGTTCAGGTATGTTTTTCAGACCACCATTTTCTTTTGTGTTCTGGCCCATTTCATCATCATAAGCTAAAGGGCCAGTATCCCTAATAAAATGCCCTTATATACACAAACTAGTCACCTCATCTTGTATCTTCACTCGGTGTTCATTTTGTCAGCTCAGGCGAGACTCTCACCAGACAGGTGCACTTTGTAGTTTGCAATTACCCGCTGCAGTCCATCTGTTTCTTTTCACCGTTTCTTAATCCCCTTTTCCCATAACACTGTGTTCACTCATTTTACATACACACATACACTATATTGCCAAAAGTATTCGCTCATCTGCCTTTATGAACTTAATCCATAGGGTTTAGGAGTGTGTTTATGGGAATTTTCGACCATTCTTCCAGAAGCACATTTGTGAGGTCAGGCGTCGGTCAAGAAGGCCTGGCTCACAGTCTCCGCTCTCATTCAGCCCAAAGGTGTTCTATCGGGTTGAGGTCCGGACTCCAGTCAAGGCCAGTCAAGTTCTTCCACACCAAACTCACTCATTCATATCTTTACGGACCCCGTCTTGTTGGAAAAAAGAAGGAACCGTCCCCAAACCGTTTCCACAAAGTTTGGAGCATAAAAAAATCCCTTGGTATGCTGAAGCATTCAGAGTTCATTTCACTGGAGCTAAGGCGCCATGCCCAGTTCCTGAAAAACAACCCCCACCATGATTCCCCCCTCCACTTCAAGCACATCAAAAACAGACTGCATTGTGCCAAGTGTGAAGTTGTACACCTGTGGCCATGGAAGTGATTGGAACACCTTAATTAATTGTATCGATGGCTGAGTGAATACTTTTGGCAATATAGTGTATATACAGAGGCAAGCGTGACAATGGAGAGTCTGGCTTGGCCTTTTTCTTTTTAAACTTTACATAATTCCATTCATAGTAATGAATTTGTATTCACATCATAGTGATAGCGTTTGATGTATTTTTTTTCTTTTCCTCACTCTTGCTATTGAAATGTATTTAAATCTGCCTGTAAACCACAAAAAAAAATAAACCTAAATTGTTTACCTGGAAGCTTGTGTTATGTTTACCTTATACCAGTTGCTGCAAACACTGGGGACATCTAAGCAGTTTGTGTCTCTAACCCATAAGTATTTCAACATAGATTTAGAGGACATATACTGACTGATCCAGGGACAGCTCACTTTACCAGTAGACTTGACAAAGATTGTTAATCACCATATATAGAAGTGGAGGCACAGAGACCTCGCTATCCTATAAATTGTCTTGCTAACTGACAAATTCTGCTTTGTGAAGTATCTTGATCTAAATTGTGTGTGTGTGTGTGTGTGTGTGTGTGTGTGTGTATTTGGTCTTTATCAGTCTTAAAATAGTAGAAATTTGGAAACCTTTGGCACATCAAAACAAACTAGACAATGATGGCCTTGTGTTTTCGATGCCTTAAAATGAACTGTACTGGACAGAAAATATTTTAACTGGTGGAAATTTTTAACTTGGTGGAAAAAGTGACAACACACAGTTTCACCTTTTTTTTTTTTAAGTGTCCCTAATTTTTTCAGTTTAGCCGTGGCTTTAATCAAAGCTAGTATCTGGGCCAAGCCTACTCTTAAAGCCACTTCCAGGAACCATAACAGAGAAGGCTGCATGTTTTGTCACTGAGAACAATGTCCTATAGCACCATCTGTCTACAGATCAGAGTGACTGCTTAGCATTGGGTTGGAATCATTGTAATTGGGCAGGATTAGCAACAGAGGGGAACACAAAAATACATGCAGAGTGGCTGTTGTATTGTATAGGTGATTGCTATTGAGGCACTAGAAAATGGGAAATGGCTTCATTTCCATTATAAAATTCATTAAATAATGAACTAACAGTTTGAAAACAGCAAGTAAGCTATTAAAAGCCCTTAATGTTGGTCAAAAAGACAATCTAAGTGCAAACTAGGTGCAAACATGCAGGCTGCCATACTTCAGTAAAGTCAGGGATTGCTGCATCCAAGATTTTTAGTACAGCAACAAACAGCTATAACAGGTTAAAATATCTGTTTTTATGGCAAAACACTGATATCCCTGTGTTATGATGATATTCTGACTGGGGCTTCAAACCACTGTTTTAATGCCATTAACCTACTAATTCATTTCAACATCATCTACAGGCCGAGGTCTGTAATTACAAAGGCATTTCATATTGTCTGAGCAGAGCCAGCTTCATACCTGATCTCAACCACTATATAGTCAGGAAAATAAAAAAAAAAAAAATAGTACAAACACTGGTCCTTGAATAGATCAATCAATCAAAATCTTTTTCACATGATTGCCACACATATTTAAATAAAGTTCTACTAAAAAGCTCTACCAAAACTACCACTTAAATATTGCTTTAACAAAAGTTGCAAGGAAGTTGTATTGCTATGCCTGTTTTGACTTTGGTGACTAAAGACTGGAGCAGTAAGGCTATCTGAGTAGAGGTTGCCTTTTTGCATTCACCCATCAGTAGCTATACCTATTCAAATGTAAAAGGGCAACTTCTATCACTTTCACTAAGGCAGTGGGGTTAAAGATTAAGGTCAGTGCCAGGGGTTCACAGCTCGAGCTCAGCCATGGCCCGTTCCAGGGGGTCGCTGCTCCAGTAGTCGTGGTCCCATCCCAGGAACCAGCCGGTGAAAGTAGGCGGCTCTGAGCCCTGCTTGATCTTCACGATGGGCGTGCGCGGGTCACGTTTGGCTGGGTCAGTCTCAATGTAGCGGGAAGCTGAATGACAGAAAAGGATTTCAGCATTGTGTACCGGTAAATTTCTAATGTCACAAAGTAACATGATAACAATGTTGAACAGCACATAAAGATGCGAAAAATTCCATCCATCCAATCACCCATCCACCCACCCACCCACACCCACACACACACACACACACACACACACACACACACACACCCACACAAACTTGACCCTTCATACATGTTTCTCCCGAGGAAATGACCACATGTGTATGTCATGCTTGCACTGGCCTTATTCAATATAATAAAATATACTTTACTCACATTAAATTATAATTAATGTATTTGTTATGATTAATATTTATAATTAAAAATTAAAAAAGAGTTTTTTGAAAGATAGCACAATAAATGCGTGTTATTATTTGCAGTTAATGCACATGTGTCATGATTATCCCCTGTAAGAGGTCATTTTAATTTTTTGACAAAACACAAGGTTTTGTCAGATGGCTGGTGTCAGCCAAGAATGGAGGGTTTAAGTAAAAATCCCTTTTGTTGTGTAAAATATTGAAAATAATAAAATAAATAAATAATAAAATATCTAGTGACTCCGTATTTCTGAACATATTCCGATTCAAACATCAACAGATCCACACAGATGTGTACACGATCTCAGTTTCTCAAAAGTGCTTATAATTAATACTTGGATAACTGCTGTAAATGCATGACTAATTGATAGGGTGCATGTATTTTCTTTCCTTTCAAGAAGGAGATTAACGTAAGCTGTTTTTTATCCACTACAGCGTAAATCTGAAAAACATGCATAATGAGGTGCTTCCTGCACATGTCTGAGTTCATTACTCGTACTGCTCATGAGTGAAGAATTTAATGAGTCTCACCTGAAGCCATTGCCTCTGTCTTCTCCTCCTCTTGTGCCTCATTACCGATCCACACAAACACCTGCAACACACAACCACAGCAATTACAAAACCCACAGGAGACTTCGGCGTGTCGGACTGACAACGGATGTGCTCGTCTGTGTAACAAAGTGGAGGTTACTTGAGAGTCAATTCAAATTATTTTAGGTATGCAAGCTAATGAAATCACCAAGAAACTGGATTCACTCAAAGTAACTAATATACAGAGCGTGTTCAGTTTTAGATGGCTTGCAGAATTCTCAGGGAGAAGCACTTAAAGGTCACTTTGAAATTGTAAGATGTCTGGGTTCTGTCTCTGATTTCCTTGAGAAAATGTGGAAATGTGAACAGTTACCTGGTCCCAGGTGTCCAAGATCATGACGTCATCTGTGGCCAGATCTTCTTGAGTCATCTCCCCAGGTACTTCCTCAATCTGCACAACCAGAGAAATGATTCACTTCCTTTTCCTCATATAAGACTGCGAATGTTTACTTTGACTTAATAATTAACGGTAAATATTTGGATATAGCTGCAAAGTAAACATAAAGTCAAAGTCAACTTTATTGTCATCTCTGCTATATACTGTACAGGTACATAGAGAGACGAGACGACGTGGCTCCAGTTATTTACATAAACACATTTAGGACAAGACAAGAAGTGTTAAATATAGTTTGGATATTCAGAATGAGTATTTTTGTGCAATTTCGGCATAAGTGCAAATGTGCAACAGAGGTTGCGATTGTCCATGTAGCAGCATAGTCTGGTAAGGTGCAGTGGTGCAACTGCAACTGGGTTAGTTATTATCATTGTGCATATCAAGACTGTCTGAAGCAAAATACAAACTGGGGTTTCCACAGACAGGCCAGGTCTTAAACTGGTTCCAAAGCATTTACTGTTAGACTGTAAAATCTACATATACTGCAGAGTCATCCTGGATTAAATTCTTGTTGGTAATTCCTCTTTATTTTACAGAAACCTGTAAAGCAACTTGCATTCACCCATCAGTAGATATACCTATTCAAATGTAAATGGGGAGGAGTGTGTTTGTGTGGATGCACTCACGATGAAGCGTCCGGTTTTGTTCGAACAGGCGAAGAGTCTGGGTGGATGAGAGTTCATCTTATCCTTCAGCCTGCTGGAGGTGCGGTACTCTGCCTTTCCTCCAAGGGCCGTCCAGAAATCATCTGCTCATGAATGAATAATACAGCCAATGTCACTCCAGTTTGTCAATCCATTAGAATCAATTACAGCTTGTACAACAGAAGCGATCCATTTATCACTATTCAGTTAGCCATTACATAAATACCACTCTCAGGTGAAGTGAATAACATTTATAATTGATCGGTATACTAATCAGCAAATGAACAGTCAGTAATTGAAGCTGATGAGTCTAAAGCAAGAAAATTGGGCAAATGCAAAGATCTGAACGAATTTGACTACAATGGGCAAGTGAGGATCATAATGGGACCATGGATCAATGGAAGAAGGTGGCTTCTTTTACATCATGTGTAGAATCAGCATTGCTTTAACACACCCATGTTTCTTTCTTACCGCTCTCTCCTCCCTCTGGGATCTCAGCAGCAGACACACCAAGAATGCTGCACAGCTCCAGCGCTCCCTGTTTCTCTGGGCCACTGGCCCCTACACCTGTCCATATAAAGGAGGCCCCTGGGGTCACCAGGATGAAGGCATCATTGGAGTTCAGGTTAGAGGTCACAGCATCAACCTGGAGAGATACACAAGAAGAACAAAACTGAAAAATAGTTCAGTCAAAAAGGAATAGCAGTAAATGAAAGGAAATATCCCCAAAGAAGCATCCAATGACATATTGCTAAGTGGTGCCTACTACTGACTTTTAAGTCAGCATGTTTTGTTTGGCAGAAAATGTAAATGCCACTAATTCAGTTAAGTTATGCACCAATTTATCTAAAGAAGTGGCCTGTAATGAAAGTGTGTGTTGATACTCAGTGCAGGTTTTGCGCCATCTAGTGGGAAAATGTTTTTCAAGTCTCAAAAGTGGTCAGAATCACATCTCTACAATGTACCAACCTCGACAGCCCGGGTGTTTCCTGCTGAGTTGGAGCGCACTTGGAAAAGGCGTGTTTCTGCAGGCTCAGTCTGGCCTCCCTCTCTGGAAGTGCCCCCCTTATACACCACCATGGGCTTCCCACCAAACAGACTCATTAGGTGGGCTGGCTCCTTACCCTGGACCACACGCACCTGAGAAACACAAGATAAAATCCTATTCAGAGATACTGCAATACACAATCCCACTTTCGAAGGAAGGCATGCATTGACACAAATCATACCAATAACTGGAAAATGACAAAACAGTTACAAATGTACTTTTTCTTATATTTTACTTTGATCAAAGGTTTAATTGTTCTTATTTTTTCATGTGCCCATTTTTTGCTATTTTTTATAAAATCTGAGGGTGGCATTTTGTTAATTCTATGTGACCTGTGCAATGGATACATATGTGTGTGTGTGTGTGTGTGTGTATATTATGTAAATCTGAAGCATCCTCTGTAAGGCAGAAATGTGAACATGCTTTTAGTACATGAACATGTAAGCTTTCCAGATTTCCACAAGGTGGCAGCTGAGCCGGTCGGCTGGAATGTGGAGTTGTGTAGTGCCAACATTCCCAGCAGTCACTGAGGCCGGCTGTGTTACAGCATGCCTTCCCACCCTTTTAAACTTTTTTTTCGCCGTTAGGTTTCACACAAAAGGGCCTTTTTGTTGCCTCTGGACTGCTCTGCCTGGACTATGTGCTTTTTGGCATTTAGCATGGTGCCAATAGACGTTCCCTAAAAGCCTCTGTTGGAACTGTGATGTGTTATCCCTATGGTTATTAACGGTTTCACCCTCAGAGTTTAAAATACAAAGGTTGTTTTTTCAAAAATATAGGCACTTGTGGAAGATCCTCTATTTAGGATTCTATAAACTGCTTCTAGTACCACATACCTGTATATGCTAGACATGTTTCCGAATGTATTTCACATACAAATAGATTTCACAAAGTGCATTTATACACACAGAGACGAGCCAAGACACAGACACAGATGAGATGTGAGCTATTTTAAACACAAAAGGGTTGATCCTGCATCTCACAAACAGTTACGTTATTTTTTTTCAGTGGCTCTGTTTGACAGTGACGTTCTGCTACAACAGAAATGCATTCAGTCAGTGGTTTAATTTAGCTTTATAATGGAAAATACTTGAGAAATGCCGTCATAAACAGCTCTCAGTGGAACATCCTGTTTGGACAAACATAAATTCTTGCATCCTCTCAAGGACAAAAGGATAATGATAAACCATGCAACACACTTCTGATATTTTTCTTTATCTAAATGAGCCCATGAGTCATTTTTTCATCAGTTATGAGGCTCTGTACAAAGACATGCCGGGCCTGAGTTGCGGCTACCTGAGTAGTGATAGGAGCACCCGCCACCTAGAAAAAGATTAGCAGGAAATGAATGAGGGACAGGAAGGAAAGACAGATGAGGATGAAGCTTGGAAAACATATAAAAAGGTCAGAGGAGGACAGTGATGTGGGCATATGAGGCATAGTCGAGTGCAAAAGTTTGCACACTAATGGTCAAACATGGTGGAAAAAGTAGGCATTCTCTAATGAGTGGTGTGTGTATATATGTATACTATACATGTATACTAAAAACATACATTTATACTTAATGTTTTTCTATTGTATACTAAATGTATACTAAATGTTGTTCTATTTAACTAGAGGGGCAAATAGCTTTGGTTTATATTTGATTTGATTACATTAATGTTGAGATTTACAGAAATATTTGAACTCTAACTGTATATTTGAAAAGTAACACTGCTGATAAAAAGCTCCTAATTAGTTTAAAGTGTTTGCAAACCAAATGTTATTGCACTTCTGTCCATATAGAAGTACTTTAAAAAAAAGTGTGCAATACACTACTTTTGAATTCATTATTAAATTTTGCGGAATGTAATTAAACGTGATTTTAATGTAATAGTTGCCCAGCATTAATATATACGGTAGCCTACGGCTTCTCGCATGGGTTACAATCCAAGAGCAACGTGTTGTGTTTTTGTTAAAAAAAACGCCTAAAATGACTAAATATGCTCCCAGAAAAAAACGGTAATTTTAAACTCAGTTTGTCATTTAAAACTCAGTTTAATACATTACCCTTAAGGAAAATTTGCATTTAGTTTAATTTACAGTACTAAAAAAAACTGTGGAGTTTGAGGTCTGAGTGCTTTCACCTCTGAGATATGCAAAACGGAAGGTCGCAGGACAAAATTATTGGGACACCACAGCAAAGTGAACGGTTTTCGGGGAATAACCCCTTATCTACTGGGGTTAGAAATATAAATGAGGGCTTGTTGGAAATGTCTCGTGGAAATCAATCGCACTGTGGAGTTTGAGAGGAGTCGACTAGTCGTGTGTTTTTTTTCCTCATTCTCTGCCCTCGCTTACATACGCAATGCAAAATCTGCCTCTGGTTCCTTGGTTTAACCAATTATCATAGTCCCTTCATAAATATGTTAAAATCAGAAAATAAAATATGCTTGAGCATTTTAAATATACCAGTTTGATATTTGTAGAGGATGTTTACCTATTTTTGCTCAGAAAACTCAGAAGACATGTAATTTGAGAAAGGGTAAGCAAACCTTTGCACTTGACTGCAGGTAGTGATTTAAGAAATTACCCTGTTTGGAAGACTATAAGACCAGAGTAATTCTCAGAGCTACATAACCACAATGAGCAGATATGGTCAACAGTGCACTCTTAAAAATAAAAGAGGGTTAATAGTCTGGTTTGGGTTTATATTATGCAGATGTTATACATACACTTTAAAAAGGTTATTCACATTCACACTAGGGATGCACCGATTGCAATTTTCTTGGCCGATTCTGATTACCGATTTTTTTGTAAGTGTGATCAGCCGATATCAATTTTTTTGATACCGATTTTTTCCCACCAGATAACAGAAAATTAGAGCTGCTGGGTTTCAACATTTTTAATGTAATGTGGTAGTTACTTTCCCTGTTTACTGGTTACTTTTATAATAGTGACATATGATCGTGGCAGCTCTACAGCAAATACAAACAAAAATCTAATTTTCTTTAATATAAACCTTTTTTTTTCTAACAAAATTTCTTTACAAATTTAAATAAATAAAATGTAGTACATAAACAAATAAATAAACCCCCCAAAAAAGATCTGTTTGAAATCGGCAATACGTGCGAGTGATCAGGCCAAAAATCGTCTGTTTCCGATCACTGGCATATTAATCGGTGCGTCCCTAATTAATACGTATTTATTCTTTTTTGCTTTGTTGAATATATTTAGTAACATTAATGTAAACAATAAAACAGAGCTCAGCTAAACAATTGAAGTTAATGTTATTTTTCTATTTAAATTTGTATATATTATTTTTCAGAATGTATTTCTGTATGTTATTCTGTTTGGGGCGACTGGTGTCCTAGTGATTAGGCCACTGCCCCCGCAAACAGAAGGTTGAGGGTTCGAATCACAGCTCTGCTATTGCCATCACTGAGGTTCCCTTAAGCAAGGTGCTGTCGCCAAACACTGCCTCCTTTGATAGTATTTTTCAGTATAAATTTTTATATATTATTTTTCAAATGCCTAACATTGGTGGCTGTAGTGTGTTCACATGATTATAAGGGGCCAGATTGCTTGATTAAGTGCAATAATGGAGTCAGTATAGAGAACAACTCCAAACCGTTAATTAGTAAACAATTTCAGCAATAATTACATTTACTTATCCACAGTATTTTTATTAGCGCTGGGCCGTTATCTGCGTTAACGTGAGACTCTTATCGGGCGATAAAAAAATATCGGCGTTAATCTATTCACAGAGTTGTGTTGGGAGCTGGGTCTGTACTACACAAGCGATGATGACTTT
>JBBPDC010000023.1:10713120-10726112 GCA_037974485.1 Hemigrammopetersius urotaenia
TTCGCCTTGAGGTTATATGATAGTGATGTAGTGCTTCGGTGGTAATTGAATTCACTTTTGAAAAGCACACATATTACACTTGTCTGGTCCAAATACCCCTCTGGTAGTAACTTAAAGCTAAATTATTCATTTAACAGCGAGTGTTTATCTTCCATCTCTAGCTTGACATAGCAGCAGCATTGGCCAGATGAAGTGGCTTCTTCTTCTGGCATGCTGGTCGCCAACATAGCGCAATACTGCTCCCACTGATTGTGTGGTATTGCAATGCAGAGGGGCGTTTAATTTAAAAATTAATCGCGCGATCAATTTATTTTAAAGCGTTATAGAAAATAAATTAACGCAAATAGTTAACGCGATATTTTTAACAGTACTAATGAAAATGTATTTTTTTCATTTATTTGCGGTATTCAGAGAGTGCCCATTGATTTCATGCAAACATATTTTCTTTTCTTGAGAAACAATCTCGTGATTGACTGGATTTTGGTTTCTGAAATAATTCTTTTAAAAAGCAGCATCTCTGATCACGGCTGAACAAAATTATTTTATCTCATAGTTAGCTTATAATGACAGTGGTGAGGCCAGGTGCTTTGCGTTAATACCATACTGGCTATAGTCACAGCTGGATATGCTTCTGGTTTCATGCCGATGCTTGTTTAGTTGGCTGGGTAAAATCTACAACTGCTCTGTCTCTGTTTCAGAGATCATTCGCTTCACTTGATTGAGCACTCTTGGTTTTGGCCAGTATGAAGACTGTATGTTGCTGTCTGTTATGTATAGTGCACCAGGGGTGGCCTAAGGAGAGGAACATGCTTAGGTCTTTATGAATGAGCTAGTGAAAGGCACTTCTCTATGGCTCAGTGAGGCTGCACGGCGGGTGTTTGTTTTTTCGGCCCAGGGCTCCCTTGGGCTGAAGGTTTCTGTAGGGTCATAGGTTGAACAGGAGTCAGGCAGAGTGAGTTATCACCACGTGCAGTCTCACAGATAAAGGTTTCTAAATGGCTCTTGGCTTGAATGTACAGTTTGAGGACAAAATCTTTGATTAGGACGTTAGGTGGGCGTAAAATAAAAAGATTCTTCACACTCACACATCTGATTTACAAAAGAAGGCCTTTAAGGACTTCTACTGAAAGGTTGTTTTTTATGTCCATTTTATATAACCCTTATTTCTAGGATTGTGGGCCTTGCCAAATATGGCTTATAGCCATCCAATAACATTATAAATGAGCTTAGCCCTAAATACAGACCCATAATTACTTCTCAACCCCTAATAAGTGAGATACCGCTGCATACCAGCTTTTTCTCTTTCTTTGTTGTGCTGGCACACGGCTCATCTCCAGCTGTGACGACCAACTCTGTCTGGGAGCAGAACAGCAGGTAAACATTTTTGGGAAATGTTGTTTATTTTGTGTTCTTACTGTTGTTGCTGTTGTTTTCTTTTGTGTTTTGGTTACTGAGAGAGGGGAAAATATGAAAAATTTATTCTGCATAATCAACATGCCAAAACACAGCACAACTTTTTTGTTTTTTATTTCTCCCAGGGGGCCAGCACTCAAAATGAAAACAATGAAAACATAATTACCACATTGTTGTCTTCGGCAAACCCATTTTTTTCCCAGGCGATGTTCCAGGTCAGGCTCTTGGCATCTGGCCAGCGATTGTCATAGGTGATCTGATAGAGCTGGAGGAGAGCGAGTGATGAGATGCTGAAAGGGAAAGCACACATCTCTCTGAGTCTCTGGCTTGGTTTCTCTCAAGCAGAGCTCCTGGCCCATTTAACGTCAACACCCTTCCAGAAAGGGGCCACATTGTAGCATGAGTCAGATCAGAACGTGCTTTAAGACCATAAACTAGTTAGCCATGTTCTCACCACAGCACCAGAACTGCCATAGCAAATCAAAACTATAGCAAAAGCATCGTCATGACAACAATTGCATGGTGACAGAGGCCGGTCGACAAAATCATCATTGGGCTACATCTGCTTTGGTCATAAGTTTTATTGACTGCATTTAGTGTTCTTCTTATTGTGCAATAAAAATCCCCACCACTCTCTCACCACTTTGACTGTAAATGTACTCAGTGTTTTATTCCCACAGTAGGCTAAACCCGTTAAAGCTTTTTTTTTTTTTTTCTCAGTTGAGAGCTGCAAGACACTTTACAGCAATTACCTCAAGATTATTACCTTCAAAATGCATCAAATTACACCCACTGGCCTCTTTATTAAAAACATTTCCCTGAAAGCTACACCTTGCTGGTGTACATTTAAAGACTGTAGCCCATCTATTGATGCACCCCACTCTTGAACCTCATAAAATGGAGAGTACATTTTAAAAAAGGATTTTCATTTGTTTAGCAACATTTTCTGCAGATTTCAAGAGGTCATTTTAGATAAACTTCCCTTCGATTTTTGTGACATTAGTGATAAGAAACAAGGGTTCCACCAAAACTACAATGCACAGACAACACAAACCAGAGCATATACACAACTTTTGGGTTTTTACATGTAATGTTGATGATCAGAATCAGAAAACTTTATTGATCCTGGAGAAAATTGCTTAGGTTAAGACTGAACAGACACACAGAAGCACAAAGACAAGAACAGTGTAAATTTTATATTATTAGGTCAAAATAAAATACATATATTAACATATATTTAATTATGTATTTATTTACTTTGTGTTACATTTTGCCTTTTGCCATGCATGTATTTTATAGGCCAAAACAATATGGTCAAACTGTATTTCACAGGTTTTTAGTCTTTTGTCTGTTTCCTATCACTACCATGGTGAACCATCCTTACTTGAAAAATGTAAATAGAATTTCATATTTCACATCGTCACTCTAAATCAGTGGAATTGTTCTTTAATGCCTTTAATAAAGAAGACATTCAGTAAATATTGCAGAGATCACAAATACACTGAATAAGATTGTATAAGATTGCCTGAATTAAAAACTGTTCTAGTCAATAATTTTTTATTGCTAACAAATATGTTTTTGAGGTTCATTGTCAAAGTCAAAATTAATTATTTGTGAGCAGATCTAAAAAAAAATGTGGCTTGTAAATATTTAACCACTGCAGACTTTAGAAGTTTCTCCTGAGCTTTAGTGTTTTAGAAGACTGAAGGAGGCTGTCTTGCAGTATCTGCTTGTATTTTGCAACATCCATTCATCCTCTATCAATTCCTGCTAAGCTCAATTTTGGTCTTATCTGACCACAAAGCCCACAGTTATGCTTTCTGGCATAACTCCAGACCTGCTCTGATATATTCCTTTAGGAACAGCTTCTTTCCACCTGCCAGAACTGGCCGATTTCTGTCGGAGACCTTTTGATCTTACTGGTATTTCTTGATATTGACTGGTGTACCTTAACTCCAGCCTCACCCACTCCTTTAACGTGATTGTTGGTCTCTCTGTGGATTCCCACACATGTTCCCTTCTCGCTTTGAAGCTGAGTTTCGATGAACGACCTTGTCTAGGCAGGGTTTATGATACTGCTTCCATTTCCTCATAATAGTCCATACAGTGTGGATGTGTAAGCACTTGGATATTGTTTTGTAGCTCTTTCCTATACCGTTAATTCATTAGAATGGTCATTATTATCTCCTCTTTCTTTCAGATTCACATCACTGCATGTTTGTGATTAGCTAGGTCAATCACCAGCATTAAGAATATTAAAATAGTTGGCGCGGACATCTTTAGCACTTAAGGTATTTAGTATTCTTTACATGCCAACCACTTCTTTGGCGCTGAACACACTGCATTTTTCTGCATAAAGTGTCAGGGCTGTTACGGTGTAATTAGATGAAGTAGCTCTCCGGCAGAAGTTAATAAAAAAAGGTTTCTTTGTGGAAATCCATGCGGCAGGCAGTACTAAAATTACAACCACAGATAAGGTTAAGCAAACAGTGCTCCATCCGGCTCTCCCTCAGCCGTGGAGCTCAGGCCCACGTGCCTGGCTTCTGCTACGCCCACCTTAATGCCTGGATAAACCAACTGTGCCCTGATAGCCATCGTTTTTTACACCACCACTTGATTGATATCTGCAGGTGCTTGACAAATTGCGTAATTAAGTAAACAGGGACAGATGCTGTGTTCAAGGAAAAGTGATTATACGGCCCTCCTGCACAGTAACTCTGAATTTCACTTTCTACACATACAGCTATTAAAAGTGCCTCTGGTCCAAACATATGGAAACATGTATTAGGCACACACACACACACACACACACACACACACACACACACACACACATACACTATACACACACTACACACACACCCCACGCAAACAAAGCACATCTCCTATCGTGGTAAAGGGACAGAGAAGTGAAGCAGAGCTTTTCTCCTGGAGCCTGCAGCAGAGAAATAAGCCGTGTGCTTTGCTTCCTTTCAGACGTGTGCTATGCTTGCCCACAGAGAGTTTTAACATGTTCCTCTGGGATTGTGAGAGGCAGTGGAGGAGTACTTCTGAAAAAGTGGAGCGAGCAAGCAAGCAAGTAGTAATGAGGGATTTCACAAAGTTTAGATCTACAAAACATCTAGAGGAGGAAGTAAAGGAGCAGTAAGAATAGTGCAGCGAAACACTCTCGTCCCCACACTGCTCTATCATCTTCGTAGCAAAGGTCAAAACGCCACAACAAATATAGTACTATCTGTAAACTCACTCGCCCGCCCTAACTCTGCCAGCTCTGTCTGCAACTCTGCCTGCTAAGATGAGCAACAAAGGAAACAGTTTACCCCTGACCTACCGTTGTCTTTTTGCGATACACATAAATTGTTATAGCATATAGCTCCTAAACAATTTTTTCACCAAAGGAAACGCCTTCTTAAATTTTAATGCACATTAACATACATTTTTATTAATGATTTAGGACTATTTATATGAGTTTGTTCTTCTTAGAATATACAAATAATGCAAAAGGCAGATTTTTAAAATAAAAAATAAATAAATGAAATAAAATATATAAAATATGAATATCAATGTGTTAACAGCAATGGAAATGGCATAATTATCAGTGTTAAATTATTTTAAATGATTAACACCTCAAATTTTGTGACACAGCTTCTCACTTTGGGCCCAGTCCACAGTGGGCCCAGCTGGTGCTCCTGCCAATCTTTAGCCTTTAAAAGACAAGTTTTTATGATGGTTTTATTGATAATATGTTGTTTTTATCACCAAAGTTTATCTCGTATGCAAAATTATTCACAAACAAAACACAGTACTGATACTGGCAATTCCAAAGCCAACGTAATTCCACAGAATACGCTGGGCGCTGCTAGCATAAGACCAATTCATAAATCAACAGGTAACATGAGTGAGAATCCACAAGTTGTGTGAGTGAGAGAGGGAAGGATCCACGGAGGATCTGGAACCGCTGCCTGTATGTAGGATAAATAAAATAAACTCATCGGGTCCCATGCACCACTGTGTTCATCAAGGTTGGAAATACAGATCAGCAGTCGTGGTTTCAGTACATCGTGGATTTTTTCTGAGAACTGGAATAATAACTCACTACACTAACACAGAAACTGCAGAGAACACAAAGAAAGCACGTCATGGGATGGTGAAATACCACTGTACTCAGAGAGAGGTTTGAAAGTAGCCGATCCGAGAACATTATTTATTTCTCCTTGCTGCTAATTAGCTGCTGCCCTTTGACGCAGCGGCAGATGTGGAGCTCCTCAAGTGTTCTTCTGTTTTTCATTTTGTTCTTCTTAAAGCCCTCAGGAAAATAGAAAGAATCCCACACACTGACCAATTCGCACGTTTTATTATCTGATGAAGGTCTTTTCTGTTTTCATGAGGGCTTTAAGAAGAACAAAACGAAACAGAAGAACACTTTGTATTTTCCAGATTAGTGACCCCATGTCTTTTTAAATCTTCTTAAAGCTTCTTAATTACATTCTAGGATTGCTGGAGATCAGTGTAAACTGTACAGTACGGGTTTACCTTTACATTTTCTATCAGGATTATGTATTAACTGACTTTAAAATAAAATTAGTGTTTGGGAGCATATTCCTAAACAATTTTTTCACCAAAGGAAACGCCTTCTTAAATTTTAATGCACATTAACATACATTTTTATTACACAAATAATTCACTTTACATGCTTTATTGATCGATTTCACTCTGAAACTTGTCAATACATTTTTATTTCTCTAAGCAAGACTGAATGCACAACTGCAATTTCTCATTAAATTTAAACTGTTACATCACTGTTTTCTAATCCCAAACAAAAAGTTGCAGAAAGAACATTTTAACTCTCCACTAGATTAAATGACAAATAACATGTCTCTATGGCATGATTTTGAATTTGGTTACTCTGACCTTGGATAATTAGAGCGGGTAGGCAATGGTAGCTCTTGAGGGCTGAGCCACTTCAGGAAAAAAAGTAGTAAACATGATAGAGGAAGCAAGGAATCTTCCCTTAGGTAAGCAGCATCACCCACCTTCCTTTCAGCCCCAGTGGAAAATGTGATTTCCTCTGTATCACAGCAAAGCCTCTCCTAGCCAGCACTCTGTCTTTTGTTCAGTGTAAAGTGGAACAGAGAACAGCTTTGAGTAAGAAGCTGAGAAATGGTACTTTAAGTTACTCAAGAAACATCATCTGTCTACACTCATCAGAAGGTTGCAAAAGGTGCCAATTATTTTTTAAAGCTCAGGTTTTAAAAAAAAAAAAAAAACATTAAACCTTAATCCTCACTTCTTAATTTAGACATCAATAATTCCCCTCTCCAGTCCATCTAGTCTCCCCATACCTTTCACCAATCAGAGATGAATAAGGCCCTCGTCTAGTCTCCTCCGCTGCATATAAACACCACTAGTGCACCCTTTTAAAGCAGTGGATCATGCTGCATTGACAAGAGAATATTACACGTTTTACTCTTCTAGGCAGCCGTGCAAATGTCTGAATGGCACAGCTAGGACACAAACATCCCAAAGTGACAGTTCAAAGAAAAATGCAACTTTCATCCAATTAATTTTCCCTTCATCTCAAATGTAGCTGGCCTGCCAAAACACATTTGCAAAGTTTGCATCTTCACATTTGCACAAGGCTCACATTATGTTGTATTATAAAAAAAAATCCACACAATCTTGCCAACACAGCATGGCATACTGTTGTCATCAAAACTACTGTATCATTAAGTGAATTTATTTCTGCATTACATTTGAAACAGACATCCACAAGGCACCTAATGCAACCTTAGGTGGCAAAAATCAGACATGTCTTCAAACATTTAGTTAATAATAAAAGTGGCTCCTTTCTTAATTGCAGCCATTGATGTTTAAGGACGTACGTCTGTGGGCAGAAAGCATCGCACACGCCCTGCACATGCCACACACCACGCCCCCCGCTTTGTAAAAGTGGGGGTGTCTTTGAACAGCATATTTACGGGCTCCTCCTAAGCCTCAGTGCTGATGACAGGGTGCCATCGCTTCCGTCATTCATCAGAGTGAAAAATCGATCTGAGCATTACAGCGTAAACAATTCATCACCCAGTAATTATGCACAGTACCTCTGACAAGTCTAGTTTCAGCTGTTGTGCCTGCTGGGACTGCCCTAGGGGCCTGAGATTAGTGAGTTATGGCCATCTAACACATCTCCTCTTCCCTGAGACGTTGTTCTTGCTCTACATTGCATTTTAAACAGAAATGGTTGTTGAAGACAAATCTGACGTCCAAACCACTCAGTTGTGGCTGTAATTTCAAATAAATCATCAATGTTGAAGTAATCGTAAGGATAAGGACACTTAGCAATGTTGTTAAGTTTCGGTCTGGTTCTGAACTAAGTGACATTCACAAGCCAGCTTTCATTGAGCCAACCGATTTGTATTTCACCCCCACTTGAATATATGATGTGTTCTGTATAAAACCTGGCCCTTACCAAACAAAGTAATATGAATTATAATTTTACATAGCATCATATGGCACTAAATGATTACTTTATGAAACTGAGTTGTATTGCAGACTACTCAGACAAAATCAATGAATAGACAGTGAAAGTAATGCCCAAGTCATAGTATGTATTAATGTGAATGGGGCAATCCAATATGATTTGCCCTTCAAAAAGTCCCGTATGGATTGAGTTCTGAAAGAAAGGGGCGGGAAAGCACGCAGAAATTCCTCTGTTATGTTTTTTATCCAGCCACCGAATAATGTGATTAGGTTTTGTGCTAAAATCCCAATGCATATAGTGCTGTTTCCCTGTCTCACAGCTAAGGCTTTCTGTGTATCAGCCACCATTTCATATTTTATGACAAAAGTGAAACAAAAAAGTCCTCACCAAGCGATTAATTTCACAGTGTTATGTGGGATGGTAACCCAGAGAAGTTAGAAAGTCACTCATTTCATGTATGCAAAAGGGTGAGAAAAGGGACAATCAGAACATTTTTGAACTTATTTTAAAAAAAACGTTACATTGTCTGAAAACTGACATTGAAATGACTCTTAAAAATGGATAAACTTGCATTTTCTTCCAAATTGAAAATTTTTCGCCTGAAGAGTCCAGTGCACGGTTTTATTCTGACAGCACACTGTGCTTATTGGCAAATCAGATTTTACGCTTATGTCTTAGTCAGTCAGCCCAGACATGTATATGTATTGTGTTTCTTTAGTTATGGATTATAGCTGAGTCAAATGTAGCTTTTGACTCAGCTAAGTGGCAAACTCCACATCTAAACTGTGCTGAGATGTTTTTGAATCTCAAATACAAATGTCTATAAGTTGCTGAAACTGTATCACATACTGTTCTCTATAAAAATGGACAAGCAAGGAATTTTAAGATGACTTGACATTGCAGGTTGGTCTGAGGGATGTGTGTGATGATTTTGGCTTGCATTTTACACAACGGTAATTGGTGACCATAAGCTGTCATTACTTCATAGCTACATTAGCCTTGTAGCTATTTGGCGGGACAAAAACAATGTCCTAGCTCTGTGTGTGAATCTGATTTTCCACTATTCTCCTAAGTCAGCACATCAGGGTGAAGTAACACTTTGATGGAAATTCTTACTTGCCTTTGAATTGACATGGCACAGTTTCGTTTTTGTCCACCTCCAGGGACATAAACGTTTATGCAAACCATTAAACTGGGGAGAAAATATTAAAGATTAAAACTGAAAGTTTCCTTTTTGGATGTATCATAGCACACACTGAAAGCACTATGTAGTCAATGACTATGACTACTGTGGCAAAAATTTTGTTTAGTGTAGGGTAGAGCAGGATTTTGAGGGAAGACCGAAATGCTCCACAACAACCCCAGGGCACAAAAGCACAGGGTGAACAGAGTGTCTGCAATCATGTGATCCAACGTCCCCTAACAGAATGGAAGGCTCTGTGCCTCGGCCGACACGTTTTGTTTCATTCTGCCGAAATTGAATATTCTCTCTCATCCTTAGCATACAATTATATGTGCATGTGGGTGTAGAGGGTTTCGGGGGGAAGTCAACAGTTATATCTCAGCTCCATTTAGCAACAGGAGTTATATATAGAAAAGGAGGTGGAAAGGGAGAAAGCGCTCAGCGATTGTAGTCCGGAGGGGGGGATCCTGAAATGCAAAAGGGAGAAAAGCAGCAGAGCAATTGAATAATGAAGCTGAAGCAGGAGTAGTTATGTTCTTCAATTAAGTAAGCAGTTAAGTAAATGCCCATCTCCTTCTGAGAACATTTTTTTCATACTGTCCTATTTCTGAGAGGGTCAAGGGTGCAAAAACAGGTCACAGTAATATGCTGTCTGAGAATGCCAGAACCATCTTCTGCAATCAATACTCTGTCTACCATATACTCTGTCCAGTGCTGTGTAAACTGTTCTGTTTAATTTTAAAGGAGAATCCCCTTAAAATGTTGAGCTCACTGAATCTAAAATATTTAAACAGAATGTTGTGTTTAAAATGCTTAATCTATATTGGCTTTACAAATTGAGCAAAACCATTTTTCCAATGTATATCACCTTTCTGAGTTTGTTTGTGCGTTGTATATCTTTTTTGTAGTGAGGGGGTTGTCTATCATATTGGATAATTCATGCTCGGTGAAAGTAAATAATTAATGTTTCTGCTCCATTTGACAGGACGCCAGAGGAGTAACAGGGCTGTGCTGTTTTATCTCTAAATGAACATTCACATCTACAGGTTTTCTCCTGTCATCTCCCTGCCTATTATTCTCTTTGTGTCGGGGAGACAGAGAAAGTCAGCCAATTGCATCATGTGCAGGGTGTGGGAATCTCTCTGGTGTTGGTGCACTGAGGTTATAGAAATCCCTGTAAAGCTTGTCTTAAAGATTAATTGTGGAGTCGATCGATCCTGATCACTGCGTCTTTGAGGGAACAGAATCCCCCTCCGAGCGACAGGCAGACCTTGTTAATGTTTTATCCCGAGAGTGTTTGACCATTCAACGCCATTCTTTTGTGTCTACACAGCTGTAACACTGAGTGATGATGAATCTTCACCGGCCGAAAGGAGAACAAAGGTATTTCAGAAGGACAGAGAGAGTGAGAGAGGATGAGAGAGAGAGAGAGAGAGAGAGAGAGAGAGAGAGAGAGAGGTATGACGAAGGAAAGAGCAAGTAAAAGAAGTAGTGATAGACATGAAAAGAGAGAGAATATAAATAAGTGATAAAAGAAAAGGAAAGAGAATAAGGGAAAGAAGAAAGGGGAAGAAGGGAAAGAGAAGGGAAAGATAGTACGGCTGTGTAGACTCATCACGGAAAGAAGAAAGAGAGAGATAAAAACAGAAAGAAATGAAATGAGGATAAGAGGAGAGAAACAAATAGAGATAGGAAGGAGAGTGAAAGGGAAACAGATAAATCAGAGACAGAGGTGAAAAAAGAGGTAAAGAGAATATGGGATAGAAATGCAGAGATTACAAGAGTGAAGGAAGGAAAAAGATGAAGCGTGAGGGAGATAGAGAGAAAATAACATAAAAAGAAAGATTCAGAGGTAAAAAGAGAGTAAAATAGAGAGAGTATTCACATTCTACTCTTTTCTGTCAGCGCGGTCGTGTGTTTATGTTAATGGACGAGCAATTTTTCAACCTCTGCAGTCGAGGCGACAAAAAGAAGACAGATCGCATCAC
The DNA here is from genome assembly GCA_037974485.1 of Hemigrammopetersius urotaenia. Classification (NCBI taxonomy): domain Eukaryota; kingdom Metazoa; phylum Chordata; class Actinopteri; order Characiformes; family Alestidae; genus Hemigrammopetersius; species Hemigrammopetersius urotaenia. Next base: position 10,724,186 of record JBBPDC010000023.1, read on the forward strand.
CTGCGGCCTTGACACTCACTCTGTGCTGAAATGACATTACTGGGCAGGAGCTGGAGGGTCTCAGAGAGCTTGGCTGTAGTCGGAGGTCTTATTAAAGTGGCTGCTGTGCTTTGTGGTTGCCTGAGGGGTGCTCATCAGTACTTGTCAGTGGAGTCGCTCTATTAGTCAGCAGGCAGATGTCACGGCATCTTGTAAAGGATAGCTGACCCCCTGCAGAGACTCTGAGTGTCTCCACCAATAGAGCACTGACCCCTCAGCATCGCCCAGTGTCAGGAGGGCACAGAGGGCAGACCTTAGGGGGCGGGACCAGGGCACAGGGGGTTCCGGGTGCTGAAGGGTCTTCAGCCTCCAATGCTGAAAACGGGGGATGGGGGTCTTGGGAGCTGACCTGCCCCTGACCCAGTGGAGGGGTTACCCCACCGATGACTCTGCCCCAGTCTGAAAAAATTGCTGAGAGAGGGAAAGCAAAGCAGAAAAAGAGAGAAAGGGAGTGAGCAGGCGTTTAACACGTATTTAATAGGTAATTACACTGTAGTTATGTCATGAATTATGTAGTTATGTAATTACATATTAATTGATTATGTATTCTGCGTCTGCACTTATAACCTTTTGGTGTGGCAAAAAACACGTTTTTTAAGAAGAACATTCACAGATGCATACACTGTAGGCTGAATAAGAAGGTTAAAAAGAATTGGTGACTCCTCTGTGGAAAATAAATTCCATGATGCTATTCGGTAGTATTAATCTCCTGCATGTTGTGGAGGAGTTGAGTGAGAGAACCAGGGGCTAATGAAAAGAGTCACTTGCAGTTTTTTTTTTAAGTCTTTTTCCTTTTGATTTTCTGCTTTGTGCTGTGTTATATAAAAGACAGGCGCTCCCTGTGAGTACAGGTATGCGCCGGCATTCGGGCTGTTGATGGATAGACCGGCCTTTGATGTCACTGCTCTCTCTGGAGCCCCATGATGCACCACACACCGCAATTTCTGACACTCAGTTAATAACTTGCTTTAGCTGCACAAACGTACATTCATGCTGTTTTTTTATTTGCTTTTGTTTGAGCTGATTTGACTTCAAAAAATCAATGTGCTTTTAATTGCTCTACTCCAGGTCAACTACCAGGAGCCTTTTAAAAATCTTAATGGAAAGTAGACACATGGGAGTGGATTAATTAAGCTATGTTAAAAATGAATATGTCGTATAAAAAATACTGTAAGTGAAGCCTTACATAGTAAATGAAAGGTGGATGTATTTGCAGAACCTGCATGGAGCACAGATAGGAAATGCACACAGGGCATGATTTGTCATCAGCAAAAACTCATCAATTACCAAATAAACCATGTATACCTTTTCTAATAAAACCTTGTATACCTTGTATATATACCAACTTTACAACAGAAATAACACCTGTTTGAAGACTAGGGATTTCGCAACTTTTTAAAAAGCAGAGTAAATGAGAGATTCTGAGATAAAATAAGAGCTGTTTTTCAATCACATTCATTCATAAAGCAACAACAAACCTTAGTGTTTGTTAGCCACAGCAAACACATTAAGGTAGTGTAGATTTATAAGCATTGTTAAGGGACAGTATGACTCACTGTAAGCTAAAAAAAAAACCAAAAACTTTACCACCATGAGCAGACACGTGAGACAACACTAGGACTGATATACACAAAGCATAACAGGGACTGATCACAAGAATTTACGCTTGAGGTTTGATGAAGATGAAGTTTGGTTCATTTTTATGTTGCACAGTAAGTCATACTGCGTCTAAAACTACGTCCTCAAGGTTGCACCACCTTAAAACAAGGTTGGATAATGTTTGGGTGATTTGAGAGGAAAAAAAATCATCAACTTTGTGTGTGTGTGTGTGTGTGTGTGTGTGTGTGTGTGTGTGTGTGTGTGTGTGTGTGTGTGTGTGTGTGTGTGT
>JBBPDC010000023.1:10741428-10751752 GCA_037974485.1 Hemigrammopetersius urotaenia
CTCTCTCTCTCTCTCTCTCTCTCTCTCTCTCTCTCTCTCTCTCTCTCTCTCTCTCTAAGGACAGAAATTACACAAAAAATGTACCAAGTTCCAGAACCAAAGCACTAAGGGGGCATTAGAAATAACTGATGACACACACATCCATTTACAGTCAAACTAAATGAACACACTTAAACATGCCATTTTGTGGTACACACATTTCTTTTGTTTTTATAGTTTGTATATATGCTGTTAAATTTAGCACATATACAGTAATTGCCTATTAAAATGCAGAAGTATTTTCTCTGTAGAGGATGTGTACTTATTTTCGCTGGTATAAACATGCCTTTTTGCACGCTGTCATACTGAATGGCGAGTCTGATTCTGTCATTGGCCATGGTCAAACAGTTTGTTCGCTCTGAGAGTGTGTCTTTGAGCCAGTAAAACCCTTGTGGTATGGCCTGACATGCTGGCCCAGCGAAAAATATGTGTTCTTTCATTCACTGCTTGTGTAATTTACCCTTGGCTATATATGGAGCAGTGAAAGACACAAACCCCTCAACCCCAATAAGTTAAAAAAACAATATTAGGCTGCTTCACAGCTCAAAGCTAGCTTACAGTTGTGCATTGCTACCTAAATCTGCAGCACTCCCCCAAAGCAGCCAAAAAAGATGAAAGGATGTAATACAAACTCCACTCAAGCAAGTACATACAAGTCTTTATTTGTATTAAGTCTTTAATAGTATTTTTAGCTGTCAAAGTCCTAAAACTTGGGCCTGTGAGTGGAACCATTTAGGCATCAGCCCTATCTTGGGGAGATTGCCAGTCCTATTTAGCAATGCCAACCGTCAAGTGGCCATCTGTTACCGTTAACAAATTGTCAATTAATATCCTCCTTCAACTGCATATCTGGTGTCCAATGATGTTGTGAGCCACAGTCCACAGTGGTGTTTAATGTGACTCTGAGGAGCCGCATGCTAGCCTTTGCCCTGAAGGAACTGTGTGACAGGGTGAGTTCTAGCCAGTAGGTGGAACTGGACATGACTAAACAGGGGCAAAAACCTGACGACAGCAGGTGTTGAAGAATTCGTTTGTGAGCTGAGACTGAATAGGTCAAGTTCCTGTCACTATAACAGACAATATCTCTTGCATAAGCCTGCATGCCATCAGTACACGACACAAGGACTGACCTTAGACCTCATTGCTTGTAGTTAGGGCACAGTCTCTTGTTGCGCAACACGTCTGTGTTACTCCAGTACAACAAGCAGCACTAGAGTGATTTCTAGAAAGTCTGAGAAAGTGCTGATTATACAGCTTTCGTGGAAACATCCTGTTGTAGTAATGCTATCGCTTTTGGTGTACACCAGAAACAATCAACGACTGTAAGTGAAAACTTCATTCTACCTGTTCATATTGTCCTTCATCATTCACTTCTGCCCATGCACACGCACTCACACACACACAAGCTTTCTTGCTTTGAATTGAAGCCCAGTCACGGCTGCTTTAGGTTTATTGCAGAGTGTCGACAAACGTCTTTGATCTCTAATGCGCAGTGTGCTGCATTAATTATGTATACTCCCATCAGCTGAATCGCAACGAGCACCTTCAAGCACTCGATGAGCTGCGCTGTGTTTTCACAGGCCTCTGGGATGGCTCCAGAACTTTCTGGGTGCATACACATATACACACACACACACACACACACACACACACACACACACACACACATGCACACATGCACATTCCCTAAGAGCCACCTGACAAAACTTCTGCTGTAGCTCTATGCCACCCTGTCAAATCAACAGCTTGTTCAGGCTGCTCTCACCACTAATGGCATTTATACATGTGTATCCATGAACACGTTGTACAGTAAACCCCCAGTGTGGCGCTGATAAGGAGTCGCAGATTCAGTCACACACAGGGATTTGTTTAGAACTGAGCTCATAGTTTTTGCGGAAATCCACACAATAATGTGGAAACTGCAAATATCCTCCACTTTTATTTGCTTTTTTGTGGCAATAAATATATTGTTTCTGTATGTTTTCACACAAGGGGACTCATTCACCTTGCTGTGGTGTCCCTACTTTTGTCCCATGACTATAACAAAATAAGCCTTTTTAAAGGGGGATTACTGTATACAGTATCCCATGGATGCTTGCATGGTGAGCTAATGTGAGTAAGAGATGGGGATAAAGTGTTGTCATGGCCACACTGAGATGACAGCAGTATAATGATGGAGAAATGACCCAGTTCTCTGTGCCGGGTGTTATGTAAATGCGGCAGACTGCTGCTGTACATAACTAGCTTCAGGGCCCTTTATAGAACATCCAAGTTTGTTGGACTGACCCACACCACCCTCCATGCTCCACACCATTTTTCTGCCATGGTATACAGCTGTAACCACCAGTGGATGATGGGGGTGGCTTATGCATGGTGGATGTATGCCAGATAATGACACAGAACAGTTTCCCTTCATTCTTTTGAGAAAACTGATGCTTGCAGTTGGCTTTTTATGGCATGCGGAAATGAAACACTGCTTTCTGTACTCCCCTGATGGTGTGGGGAACTACCTTTACCAAACTGTGAGTGTTAAAAAGACAATGTAAAGCAGCAGCTTGTTAAACATAGTAGGTTGCATTAAAAAAAAAAAGACTCAGCTGACAACGCACCACTACAAATCAGAACATCTGCAAAGAGCTTGATCTGCATGATGTATCAAACATCTGCACAAACAATGCAGCTTCAAAAAAAGACTGTAATAACAAGACACCACTTCACTCTCTGAGTTCCCAGGCTGTCCTTGTTACTGACCAAGCTCGTGACATTATATCTCCATTTTTTTCTACTTTTAATTTGTTCTTTGGATTGTGACAAGATTTTATGGTAAATGGGCCAAAGTAGTGCCTCAAAATTACTTTAAGTTGTTAATTTTGCAAACAATGAATACTATAACATGAATTATGGCACTGATAGTTCTTTATGTCAAATTAATGCTCGTGCATTTCATCTAGTTACTTGCCGATGTCACTGTGACCATGTCATAGATAATGGAAATGTCTTTAGTGTTTTATTTTTGTCACATCTTCACTCTTGCTTATTAGGAACTTGACCTGTTTATCTTGCAACCAGATTGCTCTGCCTGTTTTCCATGGTGAGCAGCTGCACTGCCAATGTCATATCAACCTTCCCTAACAGCATTTGCAGGTACTGATGATTTTTAATGCTTGTCTGATGAATGGGGCCTTGAAACAGACACTTAGGCAAAAAAAGAGCACTCACCTGCAACTTTTCCATGTGCGTCATCATTCATTTTACTGATGTGTTTGATAGAGATGAGGATTAGTGGTGTCTGGAAGGATATTCATATAAGATGTAAGATTCACATGGATGTTCAGGAATAACAGTTCTCAGCTTTCAGTTTAGTTTTCAGTTTTTGATATGATGATAGAGGTGGTGTTAAAACATCACCATCGTCATCATCATCATCATCATCATCATCTTTCTGTTCTTTGTCGTCATCTTTGTCATCATCATCCTCAGCATCATGATCATACTCACCTTCCTCACCATCTTCGTCCAATTCCTCATCCTCGTCATCCTTATCATCATCATCCTCACCGTCCTCCACCCCCTTCATTATAATCACATTCTTCATCATCCCCCTCATCCTCCAACTCATCATTATTGTCTTCACCATTTTCATCATCATCAGCTTCCTCATCATCTTCATCCTCACCATCTTCATCCTTCTACCCATCATCAACCATCATTATCAACCTCACATCCTCATCCTTATCCTCCTCATCATTGTCCTCTTCCTTATCATCATCATCATCAACATCCTCATCATCCTCACCACCATCACCATCATCCTCATCATCATCCTCATCATCCTCACTATCTTTTATTGACACTAGATTTTATTGTCATTTCTACCATATACACAGTACATAGTAAAAATGAAACAGGACCATGGTGCAACACAAGAGCAACAATACCACTAAACGAGACAGGACAAGACAATGTGTAGTGCAGATGACAATGGCTGCATTGAGGATAAGTACAGCATTTGACCAGTACTGTATTCCAGCAGCAGAGATGTGCAAGAGTGCAAATGTGCAAGAGAATGCAGGAATGCAATTAAAACGGCAATTTAAAATGGCAATAAATATGGCTGTGCGGTTTGTAGCAGCATAAAAAACAGAGATAGAGTGTCATGTGTTTTACAGAATGCGTGATAAGAGTAATCCTCACATCATCATCATCACCATCCTCATCATCATCCTCACCATCCTCCTCATCATCATCATCATCATCACCATCCTCATCATCATCCTCACCATCCTCATCATTATCCTCATCATCATCATCCGCCACATCCTTATCATCCTCGCCATCCTCATCATCATCATCATCATCATCATCATCATCTGCCACATCCTTATCATCCTCTCCATCATCATCATCATCATCATCATCATCTGCCACATCCTTATCATCCTCTCCATCACCATCCTCATCATCATCATCCTCATCATCCTCACCATCATCCTCATCACCATCATCATCATCCTCACTATCCTTACCATCTTCATCATCATCCTCACCATCCTCATCATCATCACCCTCATCATCCTCACCATCATCCTCATCACCATCATCCTCACCATCATCATCCTCACCTTTCTCCTCCTCCTCATCATCATCTTCTTCACCATCCTCATCCTCCTCATTGCTATCACTAGAACATCTTCCCCTTTAACTTCTACAAAACATTTTTGTTTAAAAAATATATTAAATATAATTAAATTCTGCAGCTTCAGACACTCGATTCGTTTAATCATTATCATGAAGGAGCCACACAGTTTCTCCAACTGCCATCCAACGTTGACAGACATCCAGTGAGGGAGGGGTTAACTCTGGAGTCCCCTCCCCCCTCCCCCCCACCACACACACACACACACACACACACACACACACACTCTTACTCCCTCACCGGGTCCTCCTGCAGCGGAGCCGCCAGACTGAGCGAGACAGCGAGAGGGAGATAGAGAGAGAGAGAGAGAGAGAGAAAGATAGAAAGCTTCCAACAAAACCCAAGTGGCCACAAAGTGCGAGAAGCGAAAGCATCTCGACACGCAGCTGCTTTCCTCCCTCGAAGAAGAAGAAGAAGAGCTCAGAGAGAGAGAGAAAGAGAGAGAGGAGGAGAGAAAGAGAGCGAGTGAGAGACAGCTGGCATGAGCTAACTAACCCGCCTGGCCATGGAGACCAAACCGTTCCTGTCACTGGGTGAGTTTCTTCGTTTTTCTTCGTTTTAACCACAACACTCACTCTCGCACGCGTCCGTCTTTTCTCGCTCACCCTAAAAGTCCACAGATCTCGCGCTGTCGTCGCGAAAACACATCTATCGCGTCCCGACCGACCGGTCGGCTCGTAGGGAGATTTAAAAAAAAAAATCTGGCAACAAACAGTAAAGGGAAAATGTTGCATATGATTCTTGTCCTTCTTTTAACCACCTTTGCATGTATTTGCATGTAATTCTCCCTGTCCCGAGTCGCGTGGAAAGTCTCGAGCTCGGAGTTATACAGCAAAGTTGCAGCAAAGTCGCGGCACGCGCCTGTCACTCATTCGCCCCATAAGAAAAACAGGTCTTATAATATTATAGCCCCTACTGTGACAAAACGCGCCTTTTTTTACTCATCCTTTTGTAAACACACATACACACACGCGCGTGGAGTTGTAAAGCCTCGTTCACGTGGTGATGGCACTCGTCGGAACGATGTGTGTGTGTGTGCATGTGTGAGTGTGTTTTTTAAAAAGCCCTTGTTCAGGTGCTCACATCTCCCTATTATTTAGTTTGCAAATGGATGAGCGTCAGTCCATTTAGCTATGTGCCCGCTTATTTATTTATCTATCAATCTGTCTGTTTATATATTTATTCTTCCTCCATCGCCAGATGATCTTGCAACTTTTATTCTCTGCAACAGTTAGACATTTCTAGGTAAAAAAATATTTCATCCTGTTTGAAATCTATCTATCTATCTATTTATCTATCTATCTATCTATATTTTTTATTATTATTATGTATTTATCCTCCCTTCACTATCAGCTGAGCTTACAGTTTTTATTCTGCGCAACAGTTATACATTTCTAGAGAAAAATTAAACAAGCACAAGCAAAAGTTGTAGATCCCCTCACAGCACCACAGGAGTGTAAATTAAAAGCGAGAAACTTTTTTAGTTTGTTTACTTTAGCGGTCGAGCTGAAGATGTGGTTTCGATGAGGTAATCAGAAAAAGTAGTCGTGGCTGATTATTGACACCGTATTGATCCGGTATATCCAGACTCCCTCTGTGTGATCAGGTCAGGTCAGGTGCACTCATGCTGACTGACGTCTAACTGCTTACACACACCACAGATTAGTCCATAGAAAAGAACAGGTAGCGGAATGGGACAAAGTCATGAAAGTATAAATATTTATATAAATAAACTTTACTTACTGACTTACACAAGTCACTCCATTCAATTCTAAGTGTTGTAGAGGGCTCTGAAGCCACCCAGCAGACTAAGTGCCCTTTTTGGAGTGATGAAGCTCCATCCAGTACCTCTGGACCAGTTTGGGATGCAGAACTGATCATCCAGCATTTGTGCTGGACCTCACTAATGCTCTAATGTCTGAATGCAATCAGATGGCCACAGCAATGCTTTTCAGAAGAGCAGAGGCTGCCACTGCAGTAAATGGGGTACTGCCTATTAAAACCCTTCACTTTTGGTTATAAAGGGTATGTGGTACAGCCTGAGCTTGTTATTTTGTCCAAAAATGAGCATGTTCCTCACGGTAATTTCACAATGTAATGCAGAACAGCAGATAAGCACTTTTATGTGTCTGCATGTGTCTGTGTTTCTGTGAATAAAGGAACATTGATTCGTAATGTCAGTGTTGCGAATCCTAAAAGAATGGAAGTCAAAGAAATGGCATCATTATTTGGAATAAAGGCGCAGCAAGCCTTCTCCCTTCATGAGCCCAAGCACACACCATTTACCGTTTACCATTTGGGCTCCTGTTGGAATGTCCAAACACAGCCATTCTACCCAGACTCTGCTTTATTGACCACTCAAAGACCAACATTAAAACAAAAAGATGCCAGCTATAGAGCACTCAGCACAATAATGATTGTAACCCAATACATATGCAGATCCCCACAGATCATGATCAGGAGGTCATATGCAGTTTAGTTCAGGCCTTCTCACTCCAGTGTGGTTTATGTGGGCACCACGTCTACACTGCATGGTTCAGGCCTACAGAAAAGCCCAGGGCTGTAAAGCTGTAGTGTTATTGTGTCTGCAGCCCTTTGATGATGGGGTCATGTTACACCTTGACACTCATCATCACCCTGTCTCCGCACCAAGACAAGAAGCGGCAGGCGTGCACTTTCTCCTCTTAGGTGTGCGCTTTCTGCAACTTCTTGCAGCAGTGCCTCTTTCTGGTACAGCTGTAATGTGGCATGATAGGTACATTTTTAAATTACTGTATAGTTTATAATATAATAAAGTACATAAGTGAGACAGATTATTTATCATTTGTTGAATCACAAAAGTGCCTTTTTTATTCATCAGATCAACCCCAGGATGAAATAGTTATTTGTTTGAGAGCTACATTTATTTAGCGTAACAATATTAGTTTTGTACCTTTTTTCATGTGCACAAAAAATAAAGTGCAATTTTTGTTATTTACTATGCAGCTAGATCTGTTTACACAACAACGTTAGGACAGCAAACCTAAAACTCTTTGACTGCTAAGTGGAGACAGTGCTCATTGTTCGTTAATGTAGGAGGAGGATGAGGGGAGTATTTCGGGTCTGTCTACAACCTTTTTTATTTAGCGTGGCACAGCACAAACTGACAAATGTGTGGCTGTCAGGAGAATGGTACAGGATAACACTCAGACAGCCCACACCCGAGACAAGCCATTAAGAATGAAAACTGCCCATGCCCTATGTAGGTGTGCTCACATCTGTGCTCACAGTAAAAATATAGACTAGCTGAATGTTTTGTGAAGACTCGATTGGAAAAGCCTGCAGTGGCCGTATGTTTGAGTGGTCTATACTTAAGGCAAGCCCACATTTTGTCAAAATCTTTTTTCTATGAAATATTAAATAAACAACAATATTTTATGTTTTTTTTGTGTAACTTGGTCCTGTTATTATTTGTCCATTCAACTTGAAATTCACACAGTGAAATGAGTATGCGTTTTAAATGGTGTAAAAAAACAAATAGCCCCGAAAAAGAGTTAAGAGGTTTTGACATGTAAGCAACCATGCATTAGTGGAGTGGAGTTTTTATGATAGATTTTCATTACTACTATCTGCTTTATGTTCCGTTTATTGGTCAATAATTCATTCGTCATCTTCAGTCCGTTAATGTAATGAATTAATGCACAGTCCGCTCATCCGTTCAGTCATCTGTGGCTGAAATGCATGAGACGTTCTTCACATCCTTTCACTCAACAGTCTGCAAAGCAGAGCCGCTATTAAGAGCCTGTCAATCTTTTTTTGTCCTCCGGATGCTTAACCTGCATTTAGCTCTTTTATTATTACAGACCCTTAAATGATGAACAGTGATACAGAGGTCACACTCAAGCAGGTGTAGTTGTGTGAAGAAGACTGAATGGGTTTTGTAGGCTTATTAAATTGGTTTTGATTTGAAATTTTTATGTGTTTAGTTGGTCTTTTAGGCTGCGAGCGAATATGCAAAAAAAAAAAAAAGTAAAGAACAGAAGGAACAAGTGTGCTTAGGATAAACAAGCAAATAAATAATTAAATAGGGCATAATGTGCCGTCTAAACACATTTTCTCAGTAGGTAGAGTGTACTCAGGAAACATTACATATTAATCCTTGGCTTGTATTGCAGCAGATAAAACAGCCCACTGCAGACCTCAGGTGCGTAAGAGAGTTTTGTGATTTCTTTCAGGGGGTCTGATGTACAGCTAGGCACAGCGTGTGGGAATGAGCGATCGTTTTCAGCTGTTGCATCAGCCTGCTGCAGTGGCATACTGAGATCAGACAGCCTATGATTTATTTACAAAATTTACTATTTACTTTTTTGGTTAAGCTTGCGCTATTGGATATAAGAATAAGGGACTTTGTTCCCATATTAGACTACTGTTCTAGTTTAACCTAAAACGATTCGGAACACCTTCATTATGCTGTTACTTTTAGTGAAGGTTGCAAAGAAGGATTGCGGACTTTACCTTCTGACACTTGTAAAATGCCTTTTATCCGGAGGTCCAGACTAATCAATTGCTGGACTCTATGAAGGAAATACACTCCTTTATTAAATCAAATGCTTGGGGACACCTAGAAAACTTTTAAATAAAAATGTAACATGGTCATCATATTAAAGCCTACATAACTATATGACATATGTTTTCATTCCAAAAATGACACGCATTTGATCCTTTTGTTGCGATGTCTCATCTTCCATTCGCCTTCTATTCCCTTTAAAGTCCAAATCAGCTTTAAGAGGTGAAAAAGAAAAGTGACTAATCATATGTACAGCCACTTTGATGAGCACAAAGAGCTAAATATTTCAGTCATATCATTCAGATTCAAAATGTGAACAAGATGCCTTTAAATATAGGTTTGACTGAGGAAGGGCAGCGAGGATGATTTAGGCGGATTTGAGCAGCAGGAGGTGGCACTCTTCTCCATCCTTCTCTGACTGCAGTAAAGTTCATGGTCTTTGATGAGAAACTTGACATTCATAGTTGGGGGGCACATTCCTCTCCTGGCTGTAATTCAGGAACAAAGGTAGAACTGGGTGGAGGGATTGTTTTACTGGGCTGTGGTTAGGGGGCTGTATAGCCCTGCAACTCTAAAAGCATACAAGTTGGACTTTTTTACAGCCAGGCAGTTTTGGTTTCCTCCGCTGATGTGTTTGGCCCCCTTTTGTGAGCAGCTGCAGCTGTCATTTTAATAGAAGAAGGTTTATAGAGAAAGTTATAGGCTTAAAATGATGGTTGCATTGCTTGTTGTCCAAATAAATTTAAGGTCTCTCTTTGGATGGGGTGGACATGAACGTGGACCTGTACAGAGACTAGTTTAATTACACAGGTCAACACACTTTTCTAAACCGGTTTTTCGTGCTGATTTCAGATCTGCTTTCAGTTTTTTTTCCACATTTTTTCACATTTTTGAGTTTTGAGTTATGAGTAATATTAGATCTGCAATAGACTTGAATGCGTTTTTTATTAAAGCGCAGCAGACAGTCCACACTGTGGCACAGATATAATGATCAGTGTCAGTCAGCTCCCACTGTTTCTTCACAAACACTCAGCATATGATTA
>JBBPDC010000023.1:10774858-10791935 GCA_037974485.1 Hemigrammopetersius urotaenia
GTGTGTGTGTGTGTGTGTGTGTGTGTGTGTGTGTGTGTGTGTGTGTGTGTGTGTGTGTGTGTGTGTATGTGTATGTGAGAGAGAGAGTTTTTTTGGGGGGGGGGGCTAGAATTGCAGATGTGTGGTGCAGGTGTGCAGAAACTTGAATAACTATGAATTTGGAACATCAACAGCAGCCACTGTGTTGCAGTTAAGCGGTTGTTTTTTAATGAATGTGAATGTGTCTGGCTCAGCTTACGTGAGAATCACTGCATAATCGCCCCTTTTACAGAGAGAGAGAGATTGATTTGAGGTCATTAAAACATATGTCGAAACAGTGAGGCGTCTCCAGCTTATTGTTACGGTGTAATAATCTCTCAGGGCCTGCATACTGCTTGCATTGAAATGCTGGGGTTGTTTGTTTGTTTTCTGTGCGTTTACTCTTATGCACAGACTTTCTGATAATTACAGAGAATGAGGACAGGAGATGTTTCACACACACTCCTCTCTGGATGTGAGTTTCACAAAAAGAGCAAAATTGATTTCATTTTTCTCAGCATAGTTTCATTGACATAATGAGCTGTTTTTAAGAGAGCTGATTTGAGCCATTGGTCAGTGTGCAGTATTTACGTCCCTGATTGAGGCCCACTCACATGCTCTAACAGAGGAAACTATGAATCTGCACAGAGCATAGAGCTGTCTTCACTATGACTAAATTACTGTACTTAGTACACAAGCCAAGAAAACACATAAGCATTTCACCACAACACTTCAGGGACAACAGTAAAGCTAGTAGTCTCTCTGTAATGAACACAGTAGCATTAAGATGATTCATTTGCAAACCTCAGTCCATTACCTAAAACAAGGCATTCAAAAAACCCGTTAGTCAATAGGTCAATATGTTCTCATTGCTTTTTGTTCCAGCAACAGTGAAGAGCATTTTTAGGGATCTTGCTACTAGAGATATTCTCTGCAGAATACGTTTTATTGTAATCTAGTACACCTCAACCTCAGGTGCTCTGTCTGATGTAAACTGTATGCTAATATCACCACAGCTTTTAGAATCCCACCTATTCTTCGAATTTAAACAATGGGATTTAAACAATGAGTTTCAAATATAAGAATATAAGCACTGAGCCAGAAATCAGTATTTTATGTTATATTCACTATTTTTTGTAAAGTGTGCATTGCCAAAATTTCTAGAGGGGGTGCAGCTACAAACCTCGAGATTAATTTATCATATAAAATCAAAACATCCCCTCGAGCACAGAAGAGGCGAGACCCTTTGAGCACACCCACTCCGTCTGTGTTTCTGAAACGGCAAGAAAGTTCTGTGCCAGTCTTTGTTTTAATACGCAATTTTGTTAAAGGCCTACAGAGAATGTTATCTTTCAACAGTTTTAAAGCTTGTTCTGAATGCACTTTGTTTAGAATATTAAAACGCACTTGAAATCACTTTTATGAGAGAAGATATTTAATTGTATATTCTTTGAGCCATGAATATTAATTTATGCAATTGCAATGCTTGATTTCAGTGAGATAAGTACACACAGTCCCAGCCATAACAACAATATTACAAAAAAATTTATAATTTCTTTTCGGTGTTTAAGTTTCGTTTTTCGGCCAAGTGTTTCCTCATTTTTGGTTTTCGGTTTCGGCCAAAAAAAAAAGAAAATCATTTTGGTGCATCCCTAATTCATACATATATACATTCATTTTCATGAGATCATTACACTGTAAGTTGTGTAAAGACTTCAAGGTGTGAATGAGTTTTAATTGATTTAAGATATATACAGTTCAGTGATTTCTGATGCCTAGATAATGGATTTTATATGTCTTTTTGCCTGTTAAAGTAAAAACCAACCTTAGTCATTGATAGCTGTATGTTTCCAGTACCCCTATTTTATCATTTTGAGATTATTGCTAGTCTTAAGGGAGGCTCAAGTGGAACATTGCCCTTAAGCATAAACTGCAGTTTGGTCAGTGCAGGGAGAGGTGTGGATTAACAGCCACAGCTTCTTGATGGTCACTCCATGGGGTCTGAGGATTGGGATAGGTATTATCTGTCTGTTAAAATGCAGAGCTTCCAAACTAGAGTGTTTGCACAGCAAACAGATTCGTCACCCTTAGTCATTTTGCTGACTTGTGCACTGGTTTTCACTTTGATCTTGAGAGTTTCTGCATGGAAAGCCAAAAACTATTATTTAATTTTTAAAAAAAAACAATTCACAAATTACATTCACAATGCTTTATGGTCACATTTTAATTGCTCTTCTGTCCATAGTCTAAGAGAAAGAAAATATATAAAATATATGTCCTGGAAAAAATACATGCATGAAGGCTCAAGCTTATCTTAGTTTATAAATTATGAAACAGAGAAAGGCATTATCATACAGCAGCAGAGAAACTCAGAGCAGAAGGGCACACTTCAGAGCATCTAAGTTGTATGATTTGTTTGTTTGTTTGTTTTAATAAAACTGCTGTTTTAGGAAACCGCAATTATAATATTTTTTTCCTCTTCAGAGTTCCTGTTCACAGGCCACTGATCCAAATGTGGACTATATGAATAAAGAAATTCTCACTTAGACTCACACTTTAGCGAGCTTACATCCTTCACTCTCACAGTGCTGGGGTGTTAGTCAGTGCAGATACCCCCCGTTTCATCACGTTCACTCCAGCACTCACTGCCCTTTTTTTTCACAGTTTGGTGACAGATTTGGTCACGGCTCTGCCCCACAATCTGCAGCTGATGCAGAATACTCGAGTGGGTATGAAGGGAGAAAGGCCTTTTTGATTTTGATGCACCTCAGTTTGGCCTGCTGTTTTCTTCCTGCCCGGACTACCCAGTCTTCACCCTGCAGAACATCTATGATTGGGAGTTTGAAATGTACCATTATTCCTTCATCACCTGTCAGCTCTTAATTATACATTTTGCATTTTGCCAGCTCTGAAAAAGAAAAAAACACAGTCTAAGACATAATATGTAATGAAACATAATAGCATTTGACATTTTTGATTCACCAAGGACTGCATGTCATTCAAGAAGTTTACAATTGGTTGTCATTACCAAAGACATGAGAGTGGTCTGCTAAATGCTGTAAACGTAAATGGACTATCACCAGTTTATGCGGTTCAGATATACACTGCAGAAGAGTTTTTGGATGTTCCTTTATATGTCCTGCCTACAGAAGTACACAGACTGGCTGGTGTAAACTGTAGCTCTCAGTATCTCAACTCTCACTGATCAATATAAACTGGCTCTGGTTGTCTGCACCTGCACAATCGGGGGAATGATTACTTATCAAATGAATGACAGTTTTTCATGGCAGTCAAACGTCCTGTCAGGAGCATCAGTTCTCAAAACACACCCGGTCTGTCATACAAGGCCTTATTTCACAGCTTGCAGTAGAGCTTGTTTCATCTTGTGGTGTATTTTCACACAAAGTATGTTGAGAAGAAAAACTGACTACTTGACTTTCCTCCTGGCTGTGCACTAATGATTTCTATTGCTGCATTTCATGTACTGTTCTCACCTAGTCAGCAGCTGCACTCATTGCCAACTAGTGTATACAATCTCTGTGATACACAATATGTATCACAATAGTTTGTTTTCCTGAGCTTCCCGGACGGTTGTCATTAAGAATACGTTCCATCTCTTGCCCTTCATAAAACACTGAAGACACATTTGGTATTCACATTGTCTCTAATTGCTGTCAAATTGCTGTTAACCCTTGGCATGCCTTGCATAAATAGACATCTTCTAAATGTTCTTTGTATGATGCCCACAGTACATACAGCATATTGTGATCATAATCTGTCATCATACAGGCAGTGGCTAATGTCATATTCTGGCCTCTACTGTGTGTTTAAAGTGTGCCTACAGTGAGGAAAAGTTTAGGGGGAGTTTTCTATGCAGTAGAACCGCATTATGAAAGCAATTCTTGTACCTTAGATCTGTTTGATTCCAAATCCATTCACAGCTTCTATGACCTGGATGAATGTGTGTTTGAGTGCATGCTAATGAGCCATTAGCAGGAGAAGTGCCAGTATGAAAGCCTGGCAGTGCAGAGGTGTGTAACAGTGATGAATGAAGGAGAAGGTATTAGGCTAACGGGGACAGGAGAAAGATATGATGATGGTAATGAGTGTGTGTGTGCTCCATGGGCTCAGCACCACCATGGGAATCTGGGTCAGACACTGAGAAGCACATTGTTCAGTGGAGAGAGATGAGACACATGCGACGGAGCTCTCTGTGTGTTTCCACATATTCCCACATGGCAGTATGGCAGCACATAGAAACACTCATTAGCATCATTTCATTGTGTTTGTGTGTCTCTCTATGATTTGTTTATTCCTGCATGTAGAAGCCGTGGGCTGGCAGGCAGAGGTGCTGTAGGCAGCAAGGCTAATGTTCAGTTTAATAGTCCGCTATGAGTCGAAGTGTGGGTGGGTGAGTAGATGAGGGGAGCATTTTATTTGGTAAGAGGAAATTAGGGACCACAGGATGTCCTTTTAGAGCCTGCCAGCATATTAATGGTCATACAGTCTTCTTAGCCACCAACTTTTGATGAAAGAGACATGCCTCCTTTCACCTTAAGGCATTGTGTGAAGCGAGAATTGACCATTGCTTGCTTCACCCACAGTGTAATTTAGAGTGTTACTAGTTTTGAATTATGTAAATGAGAAGTCTCCTTGTTAAGATGGATCTTGTGGTATTGTTAAGATGAAATTGCAGTAGTGTTAGCATGATGACAGATTTGATACTGTATTTCCAACCATGTCTTGCTTTAATTAGCTACAACAACAGAGACTTTGTTCAGAAAAGCCTAACTGTGTTTCCCCCACCATGGAACAGGCCGGGCAGCCCCCTTCGCCAAAATAAACCAGTGCTCAGTTTGGATGCGATACAGACATAAGGAAGAAGGCTTCTGAGAAGAACAGTATGAGGTGTTCAGTTCGAAGTGTACTATTTGGGAAAAGCTCAGAAGTGTAGCTTTATAAACTGAAAATATTATATAGTGCAGCTTTCAAACTAGTCTCCAGAGCCTCCCTGACAGTCAGTGTTTTTTGCTCCAGCTGAACTTCCAATGCATAGACCTGAAACCACAAGGAGCTTCAGGGGTCTCTTTTGCCTTTACCCAGATTGGGATTTTTACTAACCTTTTATATAACCATACTAACAAACAGAAATACATTTGAGGGTCAGAACATGGGCATGTCAGCTGAAATTTTGGACATGTGGCACAGTGTGCAACATGTGTCAACTAGAATGCTAGTTGATTTTGCTATACTGTACAACATTGATCTTAAAAAGTCATGACAGAACGTTTTACAGAGATTGTTCCTGTGGGCATACTGATCATGTGATCAGTAACAGTTAGGACGTTTGTCTTAAATGCTTCGATTCTTAAACGCTTTCTTGTCTGAAGCTGCATCAAAGGGCCCTCTTTCTTTCCTGCATATATAATCCGAGGCCAATCACACAAATTCAATTATGCCGTTTGCCCAAGGAACTTTGTGAATGCTGGGCAGAGAGTGAGGGCCTTGTGTTCTTGATACACCCTGGAGCTATGTCTGACATGCATAAGCCATCTTCTAAGATCTCCCTCTTAACCTAGTTACCGCTGACTTTTTCTTCCTTTCCTTTCTGGCTTCTCCACTTTATTTGCTCTATTCTTGTATTTCTCATTCTCTTGCTCTGTCTCTTTCTCTCTGTTTGTATCAAACTTTGCCTCTCTTTCTCCCTTCACTTATTTTAACCTTTTTACTTGAAACTCTTCTCTTCTGAGTGGAATGAATGGCCAGACTTCTGAGTGATTATTGTTATAAACTAAGCCTTTCTCTGAGACTCAGATTATAGACCATAGACAAATGTATTATTCCTCTGTTCTGAAGTTCTTTCAAGGTGGGGTGAAACAGGGTGAGAGCATCTTTTTTTGGATGGCAAAATACAACAGCGGCAAAATCATCAGCTGCCAGTCAACCTGAACCAAATTTAAAAGTGCCTCCCAGTCATACTTCTTGCTGGCGGTAAGCACAGTCGTGTGGCATAAATAATTAACAGTGCATGCATACCTTCAACATTATTGCATATGATGCATATAAACCAGGCTCTGATGCCTGTATAACTGATAAATATTTCAGCAGAAGGAATCTGGCAAGGGTATTTGTCTGATAGGATAATTTGCAAACAGTTTTTAAAGCTATATAAAACTTTTTCTGCTTGTAGGATGTCTTTTTGGCTTGGCCAGGGATGCCCAAAGACTGGGATGGAGTGTTTGATTTGGGCTACTAGAAGGTCACCCTAACCCAACGAAAGATAATGTTATACTTGAATGAGTAATGTTAAATGTATGTGTATATATATATATATATATATATATATACACACAGTATTATGCACATATCACTGTGTGTATCGTCATCATCAGGTATTCCTATTGCAATATACTTCCTATTCTATTTGTAGACCTCAGCCCACCAAAGGATTGCACTTTGGCCTCACAAGACACAAAGTTAGGGCATTACAGGACTGGGCCAAAAACAGAGTGAAAACAAACATCAGTGAAGAGCTAATCTTGATCGTTGTCTCTGACTGCACTGCGGTCGTGTGGTTTTAAATGCCACGCCTGGCCAACTGCCAGTGCTGATGCCACGTGCCACGTGCCATGTCAAAGATGAACAGTTAGTTCGAAACAGCAAACATAACAGCCACAGAACATGGCAGTTAGTGGCACAACCCACTCACACACCCATAAACATCCTCCTAAACTTTCACACTGCCCTTTAAAATGGACAAGAAGGCACTTAGCAGTACAAAATGAATTTTAAAGGATTGTCTCAGTTACTAGTTTACTGGAGGTTCTCCTCCCACCAAAACAGTTGTTTTGTCTTACACTGTAATTTGAGGCTAATTAGCGTAGTGCAAACTGTGTGTCAAAATCACATGCTTTTCTTAAACTGCACTGATTTGAATCTCAAATAGACTTGCTTATGTGAAACGTACTGTATGACATACTGTGGACAAAATTACATTGCATGGCAAAAAATCAAAGTAACAGGCTTCTTGAAGTCTTGAAGGCAATTTTGTCCACAATTTCCAGAACAAAAGAAGCAGATCAGGTGGGACAAGGAGATCCTGAACCATTCCTTCAAACTTCAAACGTCCAGCCCAGGATTAACAGCCATTCATAGAAATGTTGGGTTAAGCTTATTTGCACATGGCAAGTTTGAAACACATGCATGCAAGGTTAGTCTGGACAGGAAACCTCTGTCCTACAGCCAGTGTCTGGAAGAGGTATGTAGCGCCTGGCTTTGTAGCTACAGGTGCCTGCTGTTAGGCACAGCTGTATGTCAGCATGCACCATGTGGCTCAGCCTATACTGCAGCAACGGCCTGCACAGACACGGCTATGAGGAAGCAGAGACAGGAAGCAGTGTTGGTGGTTATGGCTGGCTTAACTCCCTCAGTACTGTGTGGTATTTAAGCGCAGGGCCTGAACACACGATGGTACAAGCCTGGTTGAGTCTGCATGCGGCCTTCGGCTTGATACGTAATACGCATTTGCTCAGTGTGGGGCCTCCTGCGTGTGACCTGTGGTTCTTTTGATTGGCTGGTTGGGAACACCTGTGGTCTCAGCAGTGGGTCCTGTTGAGGGTGGAATTTCAGAGCAGCCTAATGTTCTACCCCCTGTGGAGAGCACTCTGACAGAAAGAGAGAGGTGGAGTGAGCGCTTCAGAAAGAAGATGCATTTTTAAAGTTCCCTCCTGATGTCTTTTTCCTGTTTTTTTTCTTTTGTGTGTCGTGTGCTCCTTCATTAAAGCAATACCTCAGTGAATTTCAACCTAATTTTAATCTGCCGCGTGTGGTCTGTTACCATGAACAGTAATTTTGACAAGTTCCATTTTGAAGTAAAGAGAAAGGAACAGACAACGTCCCATTTACCACTCTTTTTTGAGCCTAACAGTACACAACTGCCATCTCTATACTCTTTGGATGTTTTGTGAGACTTCTCACATTCCTCACTAATAGATTTAATTCCAGCTGTAGTCCAAATAAGTGTCCCACTCCTCTGGGTTGCAAGATCGCTTGCATGCTCTCAGTGTTTATTCTTGAGAACAAATGAGAGCCCACAAGCTATCTGCTGTCTTGAGCAACTTATTCAGCTGACAAGACTGAGTTTTCCCGTGTTGTGGAACAAAGCGTCTTCAGTAACTTTAAAGCTTGATCACTCCTGTCTTCATGGTCAAGAACTGACCAAATAAACCCGAAGAAGATGGTGAAAAAGATCTCTGCCCACTTTCACTACTCATCCCTGACTACATTCGAACCATTGCTGTGTTGTGGGGTTGGAGTAGGATCCTTTTAATTATATGAAATTTACTCTGGAAATAATTTATTAGTGACATTTCAGTTAAATATAATTAAAACGAATACAAATAATTTCATCAATAATACAAAGAAGCATTATACTCAGAAAATCAGTATTCGACAATTCAAGCAAAAAATGCCATGAGCTCTTCTTATTCTAATATTCACTTATTCAAGATAATATAATATAATGACTGTTGCAATGATTTTTTTTCTTTTGAATTTCTCTTGAATGGTGCCGACGCTGAAGCAACTGCCTACCAGCTTCTATTATAAGTGTGTTTATAGTTTGTCTGTTGAAGCGGGAAACATGTCACAAATTTTGACCATGATGTTTGATCTCATGCTGCAGAGTCGGCTGACAGAGATTAGGTCAGAAAACACTGGAGTGTTCCTCTAAATAACTAACAGATTGAACATTACATTAAAAGGTACATGCAGTGTCCTTTAAATTGTTAACAAAATGAAAGTGTGACCCCTTTTTCAGAACAGAGGAGACAGAGAGTGCCTCCACGTTGTTTTAAGCCCACAAAGTGGGGGCTACTTTGTAGAGACGGACAGTGTGCTGATGCAGCATGGAGCGGCGAAGATTGATCAGTAGCATATAAGCAGAGAGCCGGAGAGAGAGAAAGCGCGTGAATAGCGAAGTGTTACAGAAAGAGCATTTGATTCTCAGAGACAGGGAAGCTGCACCAATGGGGTTTATCCAGGAGACCCAACAAAGTCGGCGCTGTCAGCTCTGATGGGCTTTGATTAAGGCTCGGGAGAGGTTGAGGCTGTTCAGTGTAAAATAACTGTCAGCACAGTAATTGAATTTAATGAGAGGCTGCTCCCCCTGATTACTTCTTTAAGTGAAAAGCAAACATCTGAGGTTCAGTTAGAATACCAGAGCTGAATTCGCTCGCAACCCACGAGAGAAACGGCTGATGTGCTTTAACTGCGAGCGGGTCTGGACCGCAGCACTGGGAGAAGATGTGCTCTGAAAGGATAATCGCTTCGTCAGTTCACCAGCAGTTTAGACATACTCCTCATGACCTCCGTATTAGAAAGAGGCTGCTGCACGCTCCTTTCCATGTTTAAGGACAAGACCAGCTCATTAACAAACAGAAAAATTTGCAGCAGACCAGGCCAGACAACACAGCAGGCTTCTCAAGGTCGGACGGGATGGTAGCATGGCCTGTCTGCATGACTCATGATGCTCAAAGCCATTTCACAAGACCAGCGTAACTGACTTTAAGCTTCCACATTAGGGATCTGTTGAAGGTCACTGGCCACAGTAAGGGGGCACTATTTGGCAAAGATATTACATCAGGGTACTTTGAGGCACTTTGATGGCCCAAAGTGTGCTATTATTTTCCTTTCTGCATTTGTGACCAAATTGGAACTAAATGGAACCAAATGCAGCAGCAAAGCAGTGGAGACGCTTTTTTTATTCAGTGTTTGAGACAAACAGTGTTTGGGAAACAAAATTAATTAAGAACACTAAATAATGGAATAATGGGTTTCAATCAGTTTTGTGGTACAAATCATATTATGTGGCTACTATATTTTGTCCTGGACTATAACTAGACTTAGCCAGGACCAGGTCTAAAAGAGGTTGAGGCCAAGTCCAAATGCAAGCAAGACTGAGTCAAGTCAGAGGCCCCAAAAACTTTAAATCCTCTCTGAGATCGAGCCTTGCATGATTATTTACTTGCACCCCGAGTTTTTAGTCGTTTCAAAATGCTCATATCGAAGTCAGCTCTGCTCCTAGAGATGTGCTGGAGGCAATAATAATTAACACTTAGAAAACTTGGAATGTCTAAATTATTCGTTTTATTTCAGTGTTTAAATGACATTATATAAATAATGAAATTAGTTATTTGCCTTCATATACAGTTTATTTCATGCAGTGACAGTTCAGATCTACTTTTTGCTTGTTTCATGGTCAAAAATTGACAAAAACATGGCAGTCATATGGAAATATTTCCTCTTATAAACACAAATGTGTTATCGATTGAACATTTAGAAAGTGGCTCCAATGATCTGTTTCTAAATTCAGTCAGATGTATGGGAGTTTTCTCAGATCTGATTGATTTGTGTGACTCAGTACAAGCTGGCGAGAATTAAATGAAAATAAGTCCAGAGCTCATTTTGAGTACTACCATGCTATTTATAATTTTACATCTATAATTGGCCAAAAATGAGTTTTTTATGATACATGCAGCTGCTCTGTATTTCAAACATCATGTTAACATCATACTGCCTGTAATAGGTCACAGCTGAACAAACTTTGTTCAACATGCGTGATTTTTTTTCTTTTGTACTTTTTTTTTAACATAATGGCTCTGACATGCAAGCTTTTGACACTGAAGCCCTGTAAAGCTGATAAAAAAAAAAAAAATT
This sequence comes from Hemigrammopetersius urotaenia, assembly GCA_037974485.1. Classification (NCBI taxonomy): domain Eukaryota; kingdom Metazoa; phylum Chordata; class Actinopteri; order Characiformes; family Alestidae; genus Hemigrammopetersius; species Hemigrammopetersius urotaenia. The sequence goes on from JBBPDC010000023.1 coordinate 10,785,593, forward strand.
AAATAAATGCAAAAGCATTTTTAAAAGTGGAGGCATACTAGAATGGCAGGATCATTATCCAGTAGGGTCAGCTGGTGGCCTAGTGCCTAAGGCATTCGCCCTGCGACCAGAAAGTCCGGGTTTGATTCCCAAGACCACTAGGCACCGCTGAGGTACCCTGAGCAAGGTACCGTTCCCACGCACTGCTCCCCGGGTGCTGTGTTCCTGACTGCCCCCTGCTTCACTTGGTGAATGGGTTAAATGCAGAGGTTGGATTTCGTGTTCGTGTATGACAAATGGACACTTTCACCTTTTTTTTTTTTAGATGCCACCTGTATCACTTACTGTATCCCGTAATGCTCAGTACACTCTTCTGTATTGTGTCCTTGACCATGATCTTGTGTGCCATCAAACTTAAAGTGGAGGGAGATATTAAAGTTGTCTTTAATCATTGGTTCACACTTTGCCAGATAGAATAGAGAAACTGTTAAAAACACACTCCATAATCTTCACAGCTCATCAAGACTTGCCCTTGATAAAGAGCCTAGTAGACAGTCACACACACTTTAGTCGTGAAAGAGCTCTGCATGGTAACATGGATGAGAAGTGAAACAGGTCTCTAGCTGTGATATTTCTTACTTGCATTACAATGCTGACATTTTGCCCTCGTTCATAATGGCATCTGTAAACTTTCAATGGAACCAAGGTCCCTATGGCTCATAAAGTAGACCTTGTAGCCTCATATGAACCCTCTGGTCCAACAAAGCCTGTGTTCTCATTAGCACCATGTCGTAAACCAACTTTCTAATAGCTTAATGTCTTTTAGCATGATTTCATTTGCTTTGCCACTTAAAGAGTACATTGTGTTTGCATAGACTGTTTTTTTAATGGTGTGAAAAATCAAAGCACTCTCACCAGGCACTCACCAATAGCGCTGAAGCTCGGGCTTCATTAGTGCAGTATCTTAATGAGGTTGTCCACCGTGTCCTTGCTCTTCTCTCCCGATCCTTAGATTATCGCTGAAGTTAATGCTACTTGGCTGCTGGTTTGTGCTGCAAAGGCTTGTCGCCTAAAGCCTGATCTCATCATTGTTAAATAAGGTGCCATCAAACTTAAAGTGGAGCGAGATATTAAAGTTGTCTTTAATCATTGGTTCACACTTTGCCAGATAGAATAGCTCCCCTAAAGAGAAACCGTTAAAAACACACTCCATAATCTTCACAACTCATCAAGACCCACAACTAAGCCCTTGATAAAGAGCCTGGTAGACAGTCACACACACTTTAGTTGTGAAAGAGCTCTCACTAAAACCTAAATCCTTCTCCTTTCATATATAAATAGTTACTATAGGGCCAAATGATCTACGACTGAATTTTCCTGTTTTGTTTTTTTTTTCTTTTTACATATACTCACAGACACATATACAAATATCAGTCTTTAAGGCCAGAAAACCTTTGTTAAGTCTGAGGGACTTAGGATATCCCCTTTATGACTTTTCAAACGGGCTCCTTAATGGATGTTCTGTTCCCTGAGACTTACAAGGAAACTTTGAAATAATTGAATGAGTTTAATTGCAGATGGGTAAACATGCAGCATGCGCCTCCTCACTCTCTTTGTAATGAAAAGCCCGTAATTGTGCATACTCGGCCATTAAGAGAAGGAAAGAAAAAAATCTTTCTGGGCTGTTAAGCACTTTTTTTTCAGTGTTCACTGTCCAGTCACGTTAGCAGTGTTTTTGGAAAAGCCAAACTTGACTGGAAGCCTTAGCTCATGTGTTAATGTTCAGTGACATCGCTCAGAGCGAATGAGCATGTGTCATTGTCCGCCCTTCGCTGGTTTCCACATTGGGGAATCTACTGCTGGGGGACAGAGGTGATTCGCTCCATCATAGACTTTGGAATAAAGCTAATGGAGGAGAATGAACAGCGAGCAGACCATTCAAGGAGAATCTTTCTTTGGTGACAGATATTTTCTATGTGAACTTTTATCAAAGAGCCCACTGCCCTTTAATTGTAGCTTCATTTTTTTTCCCATTTGCCCTAGGCTTATTATTAATTTATTCATTATTAAATCTCAATTATTCAATGACGACTATAAAATATTAAGTAAACTAATATGAAAGCTGTATTATTATGACACGGTGGAACCAAAACATGTTGAAAGAATTGATGCATTGAATTGTGATGCATTTTAATTTAATATGACGTTCGCTGTGTTCACTTATCCTAATGGAGCTCACGGCTTTTTCATTTTCATTTGTCCTAGTGTGGGTTCAGATAACATGTGGATATTATGTGCACATTTAAATTAAATATCTTTTTTTACTCTAGTTCTCTTAGACCATTGGTCACCATACACTTTACTGCCGTGTTTAGCTCCAGGTTGCCACATTTTCTTCCCTTTACTTACTGCTCCAGTCTATCAGGGGTTTCTGAAGGAGATCATCAACCAGAGCAGGTGTTGCAGACTGTGGCTGGAAAAGACCTCTCACAAAGTTTGAGCTCCAGGACCAGAGTTGGTGACCACTGCTTTAGGGTCTAAAGGGTTCACCAAACAACACTGCACACAAAGAGTACCCAAATACATGTTCTCAAATTACCTTTTATACCCAAAGCATTTTAGTCATGCATCTAATTGGTAACTGGTAAAGCATGCAAAATTAATGGCACGTCTGACAAACCACGTTCTGTTATAAACTCTGAAGCAGTGATAACTAATCGTGTTCCTAAAAACCTCCAGCCCAAATATGACACAGCTGAACAAACGAATTAAGTTGAATTGATGATCTGGTAACGTATTCCTGTTTCCTATTATAAAAAGATTTAGATACAAAGAAAGTATTTTTTCAAAAGAACGTTTATTATTGTAGCAACACCAAGGTACATTTGAACTCTCTTTCTTGACACACTCTCTCTCTCTCTTTCTCTCTCTCTTTCCCTCTCTCTGTGTCTCTCTCTCACTCACTCTCTCCCTCTAACCCCCACTCTTTCTCTCTCTCCCCGCCATATTGTTGTACGCCGGACTCAAAACTTGCCGTCCTTCTCTGACATTTGCAGGTTTTTATGATTTTAATCAGAGAACTGTGGAATACATTACAGACAACCCTTTAACTGCCCCCCCCCCCCACTTCCTCCTTGCAGGCCTCAGCCTCTGACCACAGCTTAAGCTTCCCAGACGGCTTATCACGGGGAACTAATTCAATATCCCTGTGCCTGTTTTAAATGTCATTGACTGAGCTCATCTGGAATGACATGTTTTTCATGGTGGATGTGAAGGCGCTTTATTGAGCAGGGACTGAAGCGAGGGGCTGTCTCTGCCCTTCGCTCTTTGTGTTTGCTTCACTTCTAAAGGTCTACACGCGGAAATGAATAAAAGAGCACTTTTTAAAATAGATCCTCCTATGCAGTCGCATGGCATCAAATCTCTCATCCTCTCCCTCGTTTACTTAGTTGCACTGCATCCCTAGCAGTCTGTGGAAAGAAAATTACTGGGAAGGTCAGAATGTAGAGGAAGATTAGAGTATTTTTAAAAGTGTTTCTGCAATGTCATGGTTGAATTTGATTAAATGTCTTTTTTACTTTATTACTTTCTTGAAAATGAGAGTCATCCTCAAAGTGCTCCGATCTAAGTCGATTGATTTACCTACTATTGTACGTTTATTGAAACAGCCACAGTACAAACCATCCCACGCTGTTTCAAAAGACGTATTATGGCTGAAGTGGTATCATGACCTCAGTGTGGAGAATGACCTAAGACTCTATAAATCCACTGTATGACATCTCCCTGTAGCCCCTGCAGTCATGCCTGTTTCATGTGGCATTTTACCAGCACAGAATCACCCACCACCCAGCCCACCCCAGGCCTCCTTGCTCTACTCGCATGGCCTGGATGGGCTGCGTTTGTGAGGCCTGGGGGCAGACATAGTGTCTGGGGCTAAGGATCATATGGAGCAGGCCATAGCTGAAAATGTGAGGGGTTGACTCTCTGTAGCAATGAGATACAGGGAGGGAGAGAGAGAGAGTCAGGAGAAGTCAAAGGGGCATTGCTCTTCTTAAAGATCTGTTTTGAGCTTTAAAAGGCAAGTCATCATCTGAGCTGACATGCCTGTGGCTTTAGGCTGAATTGGTTGGCTTTCACAATCTCCCTTTTGTACTCTGTTTATTTCACTGTGCTGAAAAGAATTTTTAATGGTCTGGCCAAAAGTAAAATGTACCAATTACAATTTCCCCCTTATCCCACATGCAATCAATCAAGCAAGGCATGTTTGCATCTTTAATTTACCGCTTTAGCTGCTAGACTTTTGGAAAGCTTATGGATGTCAGGTAGCCTTGTGCATTTTCATCAAACTACAACAGGTTTCAACAGTTATCTCAACATGCTTATTTATGTGGTCACTGGTACACATGAGCTCAATTCAGGCTTTAAATTGGTTTGTGATACTATTTTTAATACAATTGCTTCTGAATAAAATTAACATAACATTACAAAACTAAGGCGGTAGTTGCATGTGATGTTGCATGGAGCTATTATTATTATTATTATTATTATTATTATTATTATTATTATTATTATTATTATTTTTACTGATTGAGGTTTTCTGCTCAATCAGACAGTTGACAGAAAGGAAGCCAGTAACTTGTGAAGGTCACCAATGAAAGAACATATTGTAATCAGAACACATTTAAACTACCATATTCACTGACTCTGGGGCGTTTTGCTCTGATTTATATCTCCATGCTTTGTCTTCCTGCAGGGTTCCTGAAGCCCCAGTGCTCTCTGGCACCACCCCCTCAGAGAGGCCGCTCAGGGGAAATATGCTCCTGTTTCAGCGGCATGTGCCCTCTCCATCAGCGCAGACTATCCACAGGTAAAAGCCCTGCATCACTCAGCAGTACCAGCTACAGCTCCCAGCAAACAAAGCCTGCATTATACTCCACCTACTGCACTGAAATTCAAGATGACTCTTAAAAGTACAGGTTCCTGATGCTATTTGACTTAGGTCTAGGACCTTTACAGGTTCTTTCAGTTTCAGAAAGGTTCTTCGTTCTTTAGATGTCTTTTGCAGAAGTTTCCTCAAAGAAAAAATGGACACACACACAATAATACACAAGGACACACACACACACACACACACACACACACACACACACACACACACACACACACACACACACACAAATACAGTTGTATGTTGTACTGTCTGTCACTCAATTGGCCTACCATCAGTTTCTATGGCTTCATTTGCATGTAATTCGCCTGGTCTTGTTTGGCAGGTTCTGCCACACTTACATGCCCTTTCTACATATAGAACTGGGTTGTATAGCTCTGGTATGTATCATTTACAGTTTGTTGTGATGGTTAGGATGTCTTGCTGATAGCCCTGTTAACACACTTCTATCAGTGCATCTCCACCTCTCATCATCTCTCAGATACCCTTTCAGGCCCAGCGTTTTTCAGTCACTGGAACATAACTTCACATACCAGTCCTGACATTATGACACGTAAAGATTGGTGCTGCAGCCGTTTGCCTATTCAGTCCTACTGTGGTTAGTTCTTCCCAGAGCTACTATGCATTTGTGAAACACATGACAGCTTTACATCTCCTGGCTTTTCTCTGCCATTCTGACAAAGACAGGAAGTGTCAAGCAAGCATTTAGTGGGAAAATATGCATGCTTGTATTTTAAAGCCTGAGCCTTGTCAGTCTGGTCATTGACAGTTTGTGCTGTTTGTGACTTTATACATTTTTACACGCCATTTAGGAACAGTGACAATACATTACATTTATTACAAACTCACATGCAACAGTTGCACAATTGAAGTAAATGTAAAATTGTAACTCTTTTTGGTTGTTTGTGGCACAAATTTTTTTTTTTCATGTTGATGGAACTTCTTACAAATTTGCAATATGACTCATCAAGCCAACCAGAGCTCATTAGTAACTTCCTTAATTATGTGTCTTTTCATGTGTGTGGCATTTCAAAACATTTTGTTTTCTAATAGCACGACACCATAACTTCAGGAAAAAAAGTATTTTTGTTTTTTATTAAATATAAAAGGGTACACAAAGTATTAGACTACTATTTATTGTGTATTCATTTAGGGTTTTATTATTTGTGATACCATCAGCTAAAACAACATTAAAGTGAAAAATGGAGTCGTTGACCCTTGTAGCGTTTGATAAGTTTGGGATGGGCTCCACAAGTTTGTGCAGAGACTTCTAATGGGCATTTCAGATCTAAGCGATGTCTAAACATACACTTCAAAGAGATGTCTAAACGTGGAAGAGATTCAATTCAATTTCAATTCAATTTTATTTATATAGCGCTTTTAACAATGGTCATTGTCACAAAGCAGCTTTACAAA
>JBBPDC010000023.1:10822982-10834759 GCA_037974485.1 Hemigrammopetersius urotaenia
GTGTGTGTGTGTGTGTGTGTGTGTGTGTGTGTGTGTGTGTGTGTGTGTGTGTGTGTGTGCGTGTGTGTGTGTGTGAATACACAGTATGGAAACGGTAGCGTGTGTTTTTTGAACTGCTCCTATAGGCTTACGTAGTCAGACTCTCCAGTATAGCATTAAATAAACTGCACACACGTGTAAACATGTTTTTGTAGTTTTTGCAGTGTCACATGTCGAATCAGATTTATTTAAAGAGCCTGATTAAATTAACCAATGTTAACAAACATAGTTTTACATGTACTTGTGTTCATGCACTTAGGCTGAAACCTCTCTGCAGTGGTGTGTGATGTGTGTAAGCGTCCTCTGGCCATCTGACAGGCTCAGTGTGCCAGTCCCCAGCACTCATGTCAACACATAGGCTGAGATTTAAGTGAGAAGTGACAGTGGACCTTTCTTCCTAAATGGGGTCCTGACAAAGCTGTCCCAATGTGCTCACCATTAGCGCCCTTGCAAAACCGTTCAAGCTGAGCTAGGTGACCAAAGATGATGAAGTACTGACATTCCTAATGCATTCCTGATCTCAGACCAGTTAATAATAACTACACGTCAGTGTCACAGCTGTCAGTGATGCAGCACAGAGCGTTTCTTCGGGGCCTATAGTGTTTGACACTGTCCTAACAAAACCTGTAGCTTTATAGAGGATGGAAGAAATGTTCTTAATGTCTTGTTTACATTCATATAAGATTTTATTCCATGCAATTTTGGATTTTGCTGACAGAGTTTTGCTCCTTTTTCAAATGCAGCAAAACACAAAAACCAAACATGATAGAGAAATGAGGATGCAGTTGTATGCGAAATGTTGATACAGTGACGCACCTCCTATCGGAGACTTATTTCAAGACTTTCTGGATATGCTGGACATAAATTCCCAAATTTTATGTTTAAACAGTTTCTTAAAATAGGATGTGAACTTATCTTCACTTTTAAAATCAACTAAACAAATCAGTGTCTGAAAAAAATGTCCTATTAAATGCTTGCTGAATTTATGATTATTATTATTTGCACATAATTAAACTCGAAAGCTTTTTAGATTGATTCAGTGATGAATCGTGAACATTTCTATTCTACTCTGCTTGCCTACTACTACGAAACTGTGTGGGATGTAGTTATAAGAGTAAAGCAAATAAATGTAGACCCACACAAAAGTTCTTTAGGGTTTAAATGATTCCTTTATTCCAGTATGAGCCTTATAAGTGATGACTGCACAGCTAACAAGTCTAAAAATTCATAAACTCACTTCCTTCTTCACTGCAGGTGTTTCATCAGGCAGATCTTTGCAGACTGCCTCTCCCACTCTGTGTGAATGTGAGAGACAGTTAAGTCACCCTAAGCAACCAAAAAGTCTCCACAAAATAGTGTTTTTGTAGCACAGTGGTTTGTGCTTCTGAGGATTTTGTAGCTCTTTTGATTGGCTTCTGTTAATTATCTCTTGCTTCTCTATTTTTTTCTCTTCATAGATGGTTTAACAAATCTTAGGTTTTGATGTTCATTGAATGTTTTGTCAACATTGTTAATATTAGAGCTTAAAACTGGGCTTTGTGACGAGATCTGTTGTGAAAAGCAGTTCCAACTCTGTTCCTGAAGATCCTGCTGCGCTTCACATTTGAATGCTCTCCATGCTCCCAACACTCCTGATCCAAAAGTGAGTTTTTCTTAGGTGAAGTGGGTGTAGAAGAGCAGGGAAAACACTGAAATGTGCATATCCTCCTGAGTCCCGGAAGAAAAAATGTTTTGATATTTAGATTAGATTTTTTTAGGTAAGTTAAGTGCTGTGAACAAAAGAAACATGTTGCAGCACTTTTTTTTTTTCAAAAAAAAATATTTGTTTAGTTTTTACCATGTGTCCTCTGTAGTGGACAGCGGGTCTTGATAAATCACACTTTATCATGGATTCATATAATGGTGTCATATGTCATATTAATTCATATAATTAAAAAATGTAAAACCTTTAAACAAGGAAATGTAAAATGTAGCAATTTAACTTTTGATTACTAATGGAGATCATGTAAAATGTGAAATGGCAATTCATGCCTCCAGAAAGCATAGCGAGATAAAAGCAAGGCAACTTGGGAAATGATTTTTAAAAACTTTTAAAAAATGCCATTTAAAATAAAATGACCATAATCATGTCCCCTCCAGAGGACAAAAATGAATTGCCAGGAGGATATGGCCAGGGGGCCTTCAAGTCTGAAGCTTGGAACCACTGTGCCATGCAAATAAATTTGACCTGACTTGATAATTCAGTGGGGCCTTGATGTTGCCCAACATGATTGGCCAACTGTCACACTTCAGTGCAAACACAACTGGTGGTCATTTTGTTCAGGATAATTTGCAGTTGTGGATTTTGCTGCTGTAGAGCCAGAGCTGCAATTTCACATCACACACATCACATTCCTGTGCCATTCTTGACTTGGCGCAAGTGTTGAATAATGCACTATGAAAGCCTGAAATGTTTGGTTGGTGTGGTTCAGTAATTGTAAATGATGAATAGCTGTTGATTGTAGCTCGTATCTCCCCCGACTTCTCTCATAAATCTGCGTGGAGCGCTGCAGTGCTCTTTTTTTTTCCAGGACATGCATGTATGAACAAATCTCTCTCTGTGTCTGGGTGAGTTCACCAAGACACATTTTTGGCCGTGGTGTATTTTTGCAAGAGGCAAAAAAAACATAAGCTTGTCTTTATTCCACTGTCCTGTTAAATATTTCATTGCGGCTATCCTAGCATAGAACATTTGCACTGGCAGCGTTGAATGTGAATAAATGAGTCTGGGGACATATGCTGCTGTGACTGCTTGCGTATACTCAGGGAGATCAAGAGAGAAAGAGAGAGAGAAAAGGGAGAGAGAGAGAAAGACTCAGATGCACTTGCATAAATCATAAGGGAGAAACTCCGCTTGTCTCACCAAAATCAATTGGAAGGCTGCATTCGGAGGGAGTGGCTACATTATTTCACTGAAAGTTTGGCCGCAGGCAAGTGAAACATAACTGGTGATGCATACCTATACACTCAGCTCTCATGTTGGCTCATTTTTATGATACTGCTATCACTATTCAACATGATTACAATTTATGCAAAATTTGATTAAGAAAAATTATTACTCTAGGTGTTGTATTTTTACCAATAAGACTAGAGCTGGTAGCAGAATGTGGCGCATTGCATCCCTGTGCTGGGCTACGTTGTTTATTAAATAACCACATTCGATATAATAATTAATATAGTTTATTGTTCACTGTTCACATTGTCACATTTTTACATTGGGATATTGCAGTGCATGGTTACACCTCTACTTGACACTCGTGTTAATAAACAAATATCTATCTAAACAGGGTGTGTTGTTTTTGTGTGCATTTGTTGCAGTTGAATTCGCCAATGAACTCCGTCAGTAGCTCTGAGGATATCAAGCCTCCGCTGGGCCTAAACGGCGTGATGAAGGTGCCAGCTCAGCCCTCAGGCACACCTGTCTCCCTCACCAAACACATCTGTGCCATCTGCGGAGACCGCTCCTCCGGTACAAACACATTGCATCCGCTCACACAGTAACTGCCTGAGCTGGCCGTACGCTTGGAATCATTTAATGTTTTTAATCTTAAAGCTTTTTTATGGAAGTTCTCATTTTCCTTGTGTTTTTTATGTGTGCCAAACCCAGTTTGACAGATGTGCTGTCTCCTCAGGTAAACACTATGGTGTGTACAGCTGTGAGGGCTGTAAGGGCTTCTTTAAGAGAACCGTGAGGAAAGATCTGACCTACACCTGCAGAGACAACAAAGACTGCATCATTGACAAGCGCCAGCGCAACCGCTGCCAGTACTGCCGCTATCAGAAGTGTCTGGCCATGGGCATGAAGAGAGAAGGTACAGCAGATTACGTAGAGGACTCTGCCCCTCTTAGCACCAACACATGTTCTCTTACCATCGTTAGAGGAACAAAACATCATAGGCCAGATTCATAAAGCTCTGTAATACCCGCATCATATTACGCAAAAATGTGCAGCACAGTAATTAAGTACTATTTAACCGTAACCTTGATAAATGGCCCTCTAGTCTCTCTAGTTTCTCATCTAGTCGTTCATAAAAGTCTTCATAAAAATCAACATGATGGACAAGTCACACAGTTAAGCCTGAAATTATTCATACGCCAGACAAATATTGACTTACTTTTATTCAACAAGCAAGTTTCTTCTTGATTGGAAATGACACAGTCGTCTCCCAGAAGATAATAAGACGATGTACAAGAGGCATCATTGTGGAGAAAAAAAATCTCAGCTTTTATTTACATTTGAACAAAATGTGGCATGAAAAATATGCCCCTTGTACATCATCTTATTATCTTCTGGGAGACGACTGTGTCGTTTTCAATCAAGATGAAACTTGCTAATTGAATAAGTAAGTCCAAATTTTCCAGGGGTCTGAATCATTCTGGGCTTGACTGTATCAATGAAAGCCAAGCATTTCCCAAATCTAATCTACAAATTTTAAGAATGCAGCAACACTTCAGAAATGAAGAACAAATCCATTCAGAGTATAAGGGAGAGGGTCCTCGCGGATCCTTGAAAAGTATTAAAAAGTTTGGAATTTTAAAAGGTGTGGCATTAAATTAATTCTAGGGTGAAATGAAGCAACAATATATATCTGTTCCCCGTTAGCCTATTTTTCCCCATTTTTTTTTACTGGCTCCTGTCACTGCCTATAGCTCAGGGGGCAGCGTGTACCCCATAGGCCTATAGGCATGCCATAGAAAGAGAAGTTGCATAGCAGGGAGACTGGTTTCCCTTAAAGCCGCGAGTGTGGAATGGGTAAATGGGTAAATCAAAATCCAATGAGGGATGTTTGGAGGATGATAGTACCGTGGTTGAAAAAGACATTTTATGTTAGACCTGTTGCTCCAATAAATACAGTTTATGCCTTGTTGAAATCAACTAAATTCTAGGCTATTGTTTTTTTGCCACCGTGGCGGTTATAATTTTTGTTCTTGGAGGTCCTGAAAAAATCTTAAAAGTCATGGCGTTTACATATAAAGTAGAAGTTTTCCTTACTTGTTAGTGACATTATCCTCATAGCTCTAGTGCAAAACTGAAGAAACATACATGTTGGTTGACTGATTACTTTTGGTTTAGGGTGATTTTAATACAAAGTAGTGACCAGACATATAGAGTCTTTGAATTTTCATGAGATCAGACTGTTAAATGGGGCTTTGGGGAAGCCTTCTAAGTCTAAGAGATGGTTTTGTGGTCTTTCAGCAGGCTTGTTTTATTGTGATAACTGTCCATAGTGATGCTGGAGGGAGACGTTAGTGGTTTATACTGAGGCTTCAGATAGCAGTGAGAAATAATCATAGCTAAGAGGTAGTTTTTATTTTGTTTTCAGGACATGTTTTTGCTGTGGAACCTTATTCTCCTCCCTTCCGGATCACTACCTCAGGCATGAGAGGAAGGTGAGAGAGAGAAAGAGAGAAAGGGATAGGGATGAAAGAGGAGTGAGAGATGAGGCTTATCACTACAGAGAAGTAGGACATTAGCACTTTTAGCACACCAGTCACACTCGACCCCAAGAGGAAGAAACGGAAGAACACACAGCTTTAGTCCTTCAGTGAAGACCGCAACACGAGCCGGTGAAATATTGATCTGAGAGTCTGTTTATAGCTCGAGTTTGGCTATAGATGAATTTGTCGCTCAGGGGATTTAGCAATTTCTTATTGGTGATTTTTTAAATGATTCAAAGGAGCTGGCATGCTGCTTTTAATCATTCAGCTTGTACAATTAAGCTGCCTTCTGAATTCACATTAAGACATGTATAAATTCACGTAATTTTGTAATACATGATTTTGTTATGTTATAATTTAGGCCAAATGATGTGCTCACAAGCAAGTCTCTCTCAAGTCGTGCCTTCGTTTTATGTGATGATTTTGTTCTAAAATTTTAAAAATTTAATGATCTTCTCAGTTAAATATTTTTATTGGCGTCTCTTCGTGTAAAACACCTTTTGCCTTCTTTACCCCTAGATATTTGTTTTCTTCTGGTTTTCCTCCAAAATGTGATATAACGAAATGATAATGTCATCAACATGCCCACTCATTCGTTGTAAAGTCTGTTTGGTATCTGGTATGATTGATTCAGACATATGCATTTGCATGTACAGCTCCTCCAGGTAATGTCAGGTTTGGAGTTTATGTGTAAAAGGGGCTTAAGTCTTGATCAAGTAAGTAGTTTTAAAGAGAACACAGTCCACACAGCAGCAACAGGGAAAGGAATGAGACTTCTAAAGCTTTTACAGCTTCTGAATGCTCACGGAAAATCATTGCATTAATTTGTTAAGAATACACTTTCTAATGCATCAGGCACTGCTTCAGGATAGCTTTTGTCCTTATATATATTTTTAAAAACACATATCTGGTGGTGAATATCTGATAGGTGTCTCTGGACAAAACAGTTCCCATAGAAAATGATTATTGTCAGATTTAGCAATATTTTAGAAAAACTCAATTTAAATATGGAGGTTTTATATTAGGTCGTAGACATTGTGACTCCTGGTATCTTTCACCATCAAATAAAACATAAGTTTGTCTACACTAACTAGATAATGAAGCATAAAAGCACTCAGAATAACATTGATTATATTTCTATTTAATTATGCATAAAGTTTATGGAATTTCTTTAACTGAATAGTAACAATCATGCCCTTTCAGAGATTCCCAAATATGTAATGTTATGTGAAAAATCAATAAGGAGGGTTTTTAAAAAGTCTTAATTAAAGAAAACGAATTTAAAAAATCAATATGTCACATCTATGTTAAAGGCTATGTTTCATATTGAAACTTAAATATAGAATATCATTATCATCATACAAGTGGCCATCTATGGGTATACCTCATCACCTTGGTAACCAAAAACCTGTCCAAATGTTAAATGTAAACCATTACAGCTTCTTATCTGTATGTCAGGGAAAGTTGAGAGTGTGTCCAAGACAAGTGAGGACCCCCAGCTGCTCTAAATGACCTTTTAATGAACATGAGTGACAGATCAGTTCAGTGATAGAGATTACAGACATATACATTTCACACATGTTGATTATCCAGATAGCTTGAGGCTTAGGATCTCCATGCTTGAGCCACATGGCTTTTAAAAGTAAAGGTGCCTCAAGTGGTTCCTTGGCTTGGACATCTGTCAGGTCTGGTAGCAGTAACTTTGCATTATATGAAAGTTCTTCAGTCAGAGTCTTTGCTTGATCTCATTAAAATCTGTGCCCAGAGTGGTTAGTGTGCATACATGTCCAAGTGGATCAGCGTGTTAAAGTGAAGTTTTCTTTACCTTGCCATGTTTTCTGCCACAAGCTCCCTAATGTCTATGTGAATATATATTTTAAAGAAACAAAAAAAGGGTATTTATTCTTTTAGTAGCCCTATACATAAAGCGACATTCAGGTTCGTGTATTTACAGACTGTGAGTGAGCCAAAGCAGTGGGAAACAGTGGGATACACAAATGTGTATGTGTCATACACCTTTTTCCTCTCACATTGGTTCCCCTTGACCCCCTTATGCCCCCCCATTCTTATTTATATCGTGTGGGGCTCGAATTCTGTTAGAGATTACGGTTGTATACCACGTTTGGGTCGCCCATAAGCCCCCCTGTAGCCCAGGGCAGGGGAAGAGCAGGGCCACGCCAGCCCGAAAAGGGCCGAGTGAAACTGCAGAAAAACAGGATTAAATGAATTTATGCTCTCCTCCTACTACAGGGGGAAATAAAGCTAACTTGATTTCGGCCCCCCTCACCTCTCCCTGACTCCAGGAAAAGTATTCTACCCTTGGGCTGACCTCCAGAAGCAGACAACAGTTTCTGTAAAGTGGGGCCCCCTCTCCCCCTCTCTCTCTCCCTCTTTCCCCCACTGTACCCTGAGGCCTCTTCAGCAAACCACTACTGTGATTCAGCTCTGAGGAAATAGCAGAGGATGAAAGAAAATAGAATGTGTGATGTGAAGTCTGTGTATGTGTGTGTGTGTGTGTGTGTGTGTGTGTGTGTGTGTGTGCATTCAGGACATACAGAGACCAGAGAAAAATAGTAGCACTGTTATTGTTAAGGACCACTTTAAGGACTTTGTAAGGTGTATTTTTGACAGGGTACGTTTTTACACTGTTCTGGAATCATACAAGTGTGTTTTTGTGTATGTGTGTGTGTGTGTGCATGCGTGCGTGCGTGCGTGCGTGCGTGTGTGTGTGTGTTTCTCTGTGTGTGTGCAATGGGGGACATATTGGGAGGAGGTTTTAAATGTTTGTGGAGAAGCAAATAACCACACATGCTCCCAGAGAGAGAGTGAAAGAAAAAGAGAGAGACACAGAGGGGGAGAGGGAGAGAGAGTTTCCATAACCACAGAGGCTTGAAGTGTGGTTACTTCAGCCTTGGCCACAGCAAGACTGAGTGTCTGCTCAGCACCCTAACCACTTCCTGCTGCTCTGCTTGAGTTGATCAAACGTCTGATCCATTAAGCTAAACATTGAATCAGCAGGCTCATCACAAACAAAACACTCCACTGTTCACTCTTTTCTCAAAGCAGTTCCAGGCTTACAGCATCTGTGATGTATGTGTGAATGACTGAACCCACAGTGGTGCTACCAACCTTTGCAATACAGTAAATAAACTACAGGAAAGTAGAGGGTGGAGTAGGGCATAAGTAGCAGGGCTGCACAACATATTGTTTCTTTTAATCGTCGTCATGATGTTGACTCAGTCTAGAATGTGATAACAAGCCTTCTGACACAGTATGTGAATATCCTGAAGTTTCCAGAGGTGTTCTGGGTACACAGAGGTGTTCTGGGTACACAGAAGGTTTTTAACAGTGCCATGTTCAAGCTGTTTTTATTGTCGCGACTGCAATATGACAAAGCATCAATATATTGTGCAGCCCTGTGTACTAGTGTATGTGTTCATACTGTTTCTGTAAGCAGCAGTAGTGACCGGACCCAGTGTTTTTACATGCAGCTGTCCAGGAGGAGCGCCAGCGAGCCAAAGACCGAAACGAGAACGAGGTGGAGTCCACCAGTAGCGCCAACGAGGACATGCCGGTGGAGAAGATCCTAGAGGCTGAGCTTGCCGTCGAGCCCAAGACTGAAACCTACATTGAGACCAACCTGGGCATACCCTCCAACTCAGTAAGCAACCATCCTTTCTTGCAACTTTTAAACACGACAGTACCGGCCTGTATTCTGTAAAGGTTCAGTGTAAACATAGTAAAAGAAGCTATCCTGCCATCTCTTCTAACGAACTCAGTTTGACTAACAGGTTTTGTATGAGTGGAAACTATCGAACTGCTTTTGACTACACATGTATCATAATTTGACACCGCTGTTCTACTAGTATTGTTTTGCTTGTTTTGCTTGAGTTTTCCAGTCTCCAATGTGACTCTGGATAGAATTTCAGTATGTACTTCTGAGAGACTTTAGGCCAGACTCTCTCCTTCTCTCTGAAGTTTAGTCATTTAGATCTACTGCCTGACTCCACTGCCTTTGAAGCAACTCGTTATGTGAGCTGCACAACGGCAACATCGCATTTAACTCAAATTAGGATCCATAAAGCGCTTGTTAGCATTCTTTTTTTCTTTCAGAGCTGTACATCCAGGCTGTATGCTTCATTTAATCCGTTTTCAAGTAGAAACGAAACAGCAGGTGTTTGTGTGCTCAGACAAACAGGCACTTAGCTGAGTCTGACTGCTTCACCTGTGTCAGCATAGCAGAAGCTCTATTTAATCACTGTAGCGAACAGGCACCTGTTGGCTCATGCAGGGGGTGTGTGCAACTGGTTAATATGGTTGTAAGCTACTGCCAGGATGTATGCCCTGCTGTTTGGGTGGCTTAGAATCTTTAAGCCTGTTGGTTTAGAGCACGGTTGACAAAGTAACCTATGAATGCACCTACAAATACATCCTTTCAGAGCAGCTGTTGTCAGGTTAGGCAAGGCTTGCATTGAGAACACTGATAAAAAATAACCAAACCAAAACTGTGAGACAGTAGCATGCTTTGTTTAGTGTTGTCATATAACTTGGAGTTCTAGTTTAAATTGCTGCATCCAAATAGGCAAACCTAACCATTCTAATGTTACATTACAACACAAAAAACTAATATAAAGCTAGGTATGTAGGCAATCTAAATGGAGATCTACCATGACATCTCCATTCAACACATTTTTCAACACAGCAAAAAAGAAGGAACTACTGAAAATGTGCCTCACATTAGAAGGCCCTATGGTGAGGCATAAGGAGCAATTAAAAATGTAGTGGCTTCACACATGTACGAGGAAGCACAAGCTGGATTTCACACTTCTGGATTGATCGTTGTCTTTTGATACGACAGAAACTAACCGAGGATGAGAACTGGTGACAGCTAGCATTAATATCACTTGAGCAAAAATACCAAACAGACGAAAATCACATAACTTCCAATCTGTCCTGGGTATGGAGGATTTTCTTTTCCTTCCGTCACATAAATATTAGTTCATGTAGTACTTTTATGGTAGCAGAGTGTTTTCTGAAGATAGGGGAGAGGTGTGTGGGGGGGCTGAGTGCTTCTTTAGGGATGGCTGTACAGCACAGAGAGAATGTCCTGGAAGTGAGAGTAACGGTTATGCGAGTAAATGGGGTTTATTTTGGGTTGATGAGGATTTGGGGACTGGACAGGGTGATGTTAGGGAAAGCAGAAGGAGCCTCTTGGGTGAAGCAGCGAGGCTGACACTAGAAAGCACTCTCTGTGTTTTGGTCTGTGATGAGCACTCTCTCTGCACCGGCTGCAGAGCTTCAGTAGAGGGCGTACTCCAGTGTGCCCCTGCTATTAACACATAATTAATGTCCTATGGAGTTAATTGACTAATCAAACATTCATGTATACTATTGGACTATTTAATTGATTTCTGTCATCATTAATGATTCACTGACAAATCAAATCATCGGGCCCTCGACAGTTTCCTCTTTATTTGCATCTGTCACTGTGCCTCAGCAGAGAAGTGGTTCCTTATTTTATAGGGCAGTAAAATAGCACAGAAGCCAAATCACCTTCAACCTTCTCTTTTGTGCGTCAGAATGGCCACGTATATCACATGAACTGACAGTGTTACAGCTTAACGTATTTGTTTTAATAGAGCGTCAATAATTACTACTAATGGACTTGTATTGAGGCAAGTATTGTGTTTTATTTTAATTTGTATTATTTGGATTATTTAAAAAGTTAGCGAAACAGCATGAGGTGCTCTTGGTGAGCTGGAATGTGTTCCTGGCAAGCAGTGAGAGGCATTGACTCCTTTTCTCTCTCTCTGTCTGTCTGTCTGTCTGTCTGTCTCTCTCTCTCTACCTCCCTCCCTCCCTCTGTCTCTGGCTCTTTCCCCCATCCCAGGTCTTTTCAGAGCCACTGCCCCGTGCACTAATTAATCACAGGGCCTCAGTCCTGAGTGCAACCCCTGAATGAGCCATCACAGCAACCTAATGGCTGGGGTTTGGCCGAGCTGAATAAAGTGTGTTTATCTCCTGGTGACCTAGAACAGGAGTTAAACAGGCGTTAGTAACGCCTCCAGTCACACAAGGAATGGCCCTCTCTGACGGAGAGGAAAAACGTTCAGACCCAGTCACGCTCTCTCTCCATACTCTTGGTCTGTCTTTTTGAATATATTATCTTTTCTCTTCCTACCAGGGGCAGCTGGTAGCCTAGTGGTTAGGGCATTCGCCCTGCGACCAGAAAGTCCGGGTTTGATTCCCAAGACCGCTAG
>JBBPDC010000023.1:10834859-10846595 GCA_037974485.1 Hemigrammopetersius urotaenia
CACATACACACACACACACACACACACACACACACACACACACACACACACACACACACACACACACACACACACGTTGTGCTAAACAAACTTGTGGTAGTTAAGGTCTTTTATTGTGTATTAATGACCCCTTGTATTATTGGGGTGATGCAGCTCTTCTTAGGAGCAGCATATAGCAGTGCAGAGGGTGTTCTTTTTCACAGCTAGCAGGTTATCTATAAATAACCTCTTTAGTTCTGCTGTCTCCCAGATGAAAGCATTTCCCTAGTCTTTTCCCAGCACTATTCTATAGGGAAATATGGGGGCTGGGCTGTTGTACAGGGTTTTAGTTGCTAGGCAGAACAGTTAAAGGAACCCTCTCACTCATCAGATTCGCTGGTTTTATTTTACTCTTTGAAAATTATGTTTATTAATGTCTTGTGCATCATGTGTAAATGTTATTTTGTCATGTTGTGCCACTGTTTTTCTCAGGCTGGAATGAGCTGCTCATTGCATCATTCTCACACCGTTCAATAGCCGTAAAGGATGGCATTCTGCTGGCCACGGGGCTTCACGTGCACAGGAACAGCGCACACAGTGCCGGAGTGGGAGCCATATTCGACAGGTCAGAAATTTCGGAAGGATGGGAAAGATGTGTGTGTGTGTAAATAGTAGTGCTGGGCCGTTAACGCCGTTAACTGCCCCCCCCCCATCCCTTCATCAGCTGTGATGAATTTCACCTTGATATTTCAGGGACTTGTCCGGTTCACGCACGCTTTAAACCTGTCTCGGTCTCTCCCCCGGACAGAGTGAGCTGGGCTGGGTCAACACTACGCAAGCTAAGATGAAATTCACCTTGGTATTTCAGTGACTTGTCCGGCACACGTTTTAAACTTGTCTCGGTCTCTCTGTCGGCAGCATTAGCTATGTGTTTATCAACTTATGTATCATGTGGTCTGTTTCATTACAGAGGAAATTAAAGGGGGACTCTGCTATTTTTTTCAGAATGTCATTGTTAAATCATTAAGATGTTGAAGAAGTCATTCAGAGTGGTTTAATGTGTCTGAATTGTTCGCAGCTGTACTGAAAGAAGACAGAAAGTTGTTACATAGAATTGTTACAGATACATTGCCAGAATCCTGGGTCTATGTCTCTCGACAGGTTTAAAAAAGTATCCTCATAAACTGTATTTTACAAAATCCATTTATGGCTGAGAGTCATATGCATGGCATTGAAAGGCAAAATGCTTTCAGAATGCTACTATTATCACCATTACAGATGAAACCACTTTACTCAGATACTTGTTTTGTAGATACTGGTTTCTATTACTACCAAAAATCTGTACATTTCTCAACAATTTCTCAAACCACTCTGAATGTCTTTTTTTCTCTCTTATGGTGCCGTTCTTGGGCTTTTTCTACATCACAGCACAAAGACACAACTAAACTGTAAATGTTCATGGCAAGGGCAGAAGAAGAACCTTGACATTTCTGCCAGTAGAGTGCAGAGAGAGGAGAAGGGCAGGAAAAGGGAGCTCTTTTTATCGATTAACATCAATATTCATTAAATATTCACACGCGCAAGCGACACAGGTCATGCAGAAATTGAGGGCTGCTCAGACAGAAAATGTGGAAATCCATTTGTGTGCCATTTGCACAGGAAGCAGCAGCACAGCAGAGTCTGCGTGCCTTTGGACTTCAGCACACTATAAAAGTGTGTAATAAATGAACCCCATAAATGCTTTAATTCACCTTACTTATGCATGACGACAAGAAGGAAGACTCTAGCAACAAGCCTCGTCTCATTTCTTTTCATTTGCTATGAAAACGCGTGATTATACACATGGTTCGAATTATGGGGGGTACTGAACCTTCCAATCAATACCCAGACAAAAATGCCAGTTTGGGGGGGGAGTTCTTAACACTGGTATAAAGGCAGTGCTCCCCAATTATGGAGGGGTAATTTACATTCTGGTTATACAGTATAACATGAAAGTCTTTACATTTGAGATTATATTATATTAAATATACAACTATATATAAAATAAAAAGTACTATTTGGATGCTGTCTAGATTGTTGCTTTTTTTTGTTTTTTTTTATGTAATTTGAAAAGATTGTCCAAAATTGTCCAAAATTACTTTGAAATATTGTTTCATTAACTTTCCTTCAGTTAGGAGTCACATATAAAATATATGTGTTGGATTTTGCATCACTCAGTCAGTGATATTGTCTGCAAAAGAGCCCTCTAGCAAATTGTGTTTTTGTTGCTATGCTTGTTTTTTGTTGGGCCTAGTTTCAGTGGGAGTGATAATGAATCAAGGCATTCTCAAGATTCAACAAATTTTAGTAATTTTAGCCACAGTTATGCAAGGCAGTCTATTTATTATGTATTGTGAAGAACTTAATCAGAGCAGGTGTTTTGTCAGTATGTGCACAACATCCCACTCTGTTATATATAACTGAAATGTGAATGTCACCCAGTCCTAGTCTGATTAGGCAAACAGATTAAATAGTGGGGATCTCAAAGATCCTGGGTCATTCTGTCACAGTCTGGTCAGTGCCAGCGGTAAACAGATAAACGAAGGCTGAGTGACCGGTTGTGTTATTGCAACACAAACCTCTCCTAATTCCTCATAACCTGATTGGTGGAGAAGTGAGGTGCTCTTCAGTAAAGCCTAGAGCAAGTTCCACTCATTACCATACTGTCAGTTTCTCTCAAAGGATGTATTACATCTCTGCTTTACCGCAGCTCCGCATTAAGATGCACAGCACTGATAATGTTTCTTTATCGGCTCGTCCGCTAGTGGCACAAATGAAGTGGATGGTTCACTTAAACGCTGAAGCTGAGGGCCCCTCCACCCCCACTCTCTTTGTTCCAGAAGGCAAATTGAATTACAGTCAGTTAAGAGTGGGAATGAGCTTGCTTTGCACTGAAGAACAATGACTGACTCGGTCATTCACAGGCCAGCCATTTCTACAGAGACTTTAGCCCCTAACAGTCATGGAGAATTGTAGGTGTTTACGTCACTACCGTAACAACAAAGCGCCTCCTTTCTATTAACTCATCAGTTGTGTCAGTTCATTATCGCTGGCAATTACACAAGATTGATAACATATTGGAAAATCCACTTTAACCATATTTAAAGGAACACTCCAGCATTTTACAACCCAGTCCCTATTTGCTACATATGTAGCATACATTTCGTATCCGTATCATACACGTCTTCATCCGTTAGACATGCTTAAAGGAACACTTTGGTGACAAATCAAACGTACACAATTAGGCACGACTCTCAGCATTGGCACAGTCACTGGAAGATTGCCACTGGAAGTTTGTTCGCTGGTTGCCGCAGCCATCCATAACCGGGAGTCCAAGAGAGCACAATTGGCTTTGCTTTCTCTGGGTGGATGGGATGGTCCTCCCTCTCCCAGTCAGCGCAGTGATTATTTGTTTGTTATCTCCTTGAAATGTGTTAAACTGTCCAGTGGTGTTGCATTAGTGGCAGTTAAATATGTCACCCTTCTAATGTTAGTGATGTTGTGTGATTAGGGGAGCTTCAAGCAGTAAGTAAAAAACAAAGTCCAAATTTTGCTTCTTTATTTTATAGCACTGGAGCTACAGACATTCTAACAAACATTAGAAGTCAATAGCCCCCCAAATCTTTTTTGACTGGGTATTATGAGATACACCTCTTCATTAATGTGGCGCAGGCTTGTGGATGTGGTTTAGGACATAGTATGACTTACTGCACGCTATAAAAATGACAAACAGCAAAACCTTACCATATAGTCAAAGATAGGCAGGCATTTTTGGCAGGAGGGTCTGTTTTCACTAATCGCCTTAGCAGTAGCTGTTGAACCAAAAGTCTGTAAAACCACATTCACAGGTCTTTAATGAAGAGCTGGACAAAGTTTGAGAAAGTTGAGAGAAGTTTTGGGGGTGTATTGACAGATTTTGGTAATCTATTGATTGTGAACAACATTAGCCTTATAACTCCAGTTCTAAACTAAAGAAGCAACATCTGGACTCCACACGTCTTGGTTGCCTTGGGTTGACAACATCCATATTAAGTAGAAAGCTGTGTAAATAGGAATTTTCTATTTATTCCTTTATATCTTGATGAGAAAATCATGCAATTAGAATTATGTTACAGTGCTATACATGTTATTGACATTTTAATCTGTGCTGGACTTTTTATGTAGTGTTTTTCCAGCAAAATTTCAGGACACATTCCCTTGTTTTTAAATACCCAGCTTTTAAGTTTTAATTGGGCATGAACAATTAGCTCGCACATTTGGCCTGTTAGAATGATCCAGTAGATTGTGGTAATTAGTTGTTGTGGAGTTTTAATGTGTGTACAGTGCTGACACTGTGTCTGCTCTTCCCTGCAGGGTCCTCACAGAGTTGGTGTCTAAGATGAGGGACATGCAGATGGATAAGACAGAGTTGGGCTGTCTTCGGGCCATTGTGCTCTTCAACCCAGGTAAACCCAAAAAACCCAAATAATAGAATCAGATTTTATTTAATGTAGATTAAGTTTCAAAACATCCTGTGCACTCCACAGACCAAACATATATAAAGGAGTCAAGCTGCAAAAACACTATTGTTTGATTTCACAATAGCCAACGCATTTTAATATACAGGGTGTCCTCAAGTCACAATGGAGGTCAGTTTCTACCACAGTGATGTAATCTGGATTTTGGTGTAAATCGAAACACACCCTAGCCTGAGTTAATAACTATATCATAACACAGTTGTAAAATCTATAAACACAACAAACACAACAAGAAAAAATGAGTGTAATTTATTCAGAAGCCATGGTAAAGGCCAAAAAGTTGCCAAACAAAGCAACACAAACAGAAAACTTGCTCTTAGATAAGCATACTCCCGCACTCATATGGCGCATTACTGTGTATTCTGCGTATCCTGCAGAATCTTCCACTGGGTGCCACTAAACTAGTTCGCCCACGTGAGCATTGTGAGCTTGAAACGTCATATGTTGAGACCCTCGTAACTCGAGGACCTCAGAAGCTAATAATATGGTAATAATAATGATAAAACAAGAAAAATACTGGAAAATTAGTCTTTTAAAACATCTTTTTTTGACCTAATATTTTCTTGCCGTCATATATGTAGCATTCATTTCATTGACATAGGTAATAGTCTTCCTAAAAACCACACATGGTGGAAGCACAAACACATGGCAGCCATAGTAGAAGCCACTATAGTAGGAGGCAATGGAGAGGTGCAACTATCCAGACATATTTCATAAATATGTTTTGAGTCAGTAAGTTTTCAATTTTTTCACTAAATCATGGAAAAAAAAAAGAAAAAAAAATGCTGGAGCATCTCTTTAATGTCTCCACTTGGTACACATAGCCAAATACCAAATATAATGTACCTGATACATTAAGAGGAGGAAATTAGGAAGAGGGTATTAGTGAGTGAGTAGTTATTTCTGGATAGTAGTATGTGTGTGTGTTTGGGTGTGTCTCTGTGTGTGTGATTTCCTTCTTAATGAAACAGATTAGACTGAGAGTCCTCTCATTTAAATCCATTTGTATTAGAGGCCCTATGCCACGCCGTCAGACAGCTTTGGGACAGAAACTTTTGGGGCAGAAATTGTCCCACTGCAACACCTCTCAAACTGTCACACCACAGTTACGGTGGATACAGCAGTCCCGAGGGCACGGCTATCTCAGTCAGCTGGCACATGCTTCATTGCTGATTCTTTAATGAGCCACAGCCTCCGGACATCAGACAAAGCTAGCATATAGAGTCATTCACCTCGACCGGCCTGCCCTTCTGTGCCTCTGTATGTTCTCTTTAGAGCCAGACAGAATTACTGCCCCCCATTATACATATTAAGAAGTCTCCAAGGAACGCGCCACACTGAGTGACTCAACTCTGGGCAAAGCAGATTCAGAACTGCTGAGATTCTTTCACTCATAGAACGGCTAGAGAAGTTTTCATCATGTGCAGTTTTTTAAGTTTCATATATTTTAAAATTTGGATAAAAACATACACAGATGAGATTATGCAGTGAACAAAAAGTGTTAAGGAAACCCAAAATTGCTTCTGTTTGAGGTTCTTCAAAGTAGCCCCTTTTGGCCTTGACACAACTTTGCATACTATCAGCATTCTCTCAAGCAGATCTGCGTGAGGCCCCCTGGGATGCATTCCAGGCTTGAAGAAGAGCCGCACATCCTAAGACTTTTTTGTTCAAAGAAATATATATCTTTTGCTGGTATTAGAAATAAATTAATATAGTGCTGTGTAAAAGTCTGAGATCACATTTTGTTTATTTTTTCAAATGACTGTAAAAGGTTCACATTTTGACATCAGGAAAATCAAACCCAATCAAAGATAGCTGTCTCTTTCTAATAAAGGCATACAATGTCAGACTGACATTATTTTAAAGAGACAATAACAACCACACAAGCAGCATCGCACGTACACCTCAGCTGCCTCACACATATCTTCCCATTGGTTAAAGGAGAAATTTCTGAGGAGATTAGAAAGATCAACCATGAGTTTTGCAGATGTTTCCAAAGAGGAAAAGGAGAGTCCAAAAAATGATTAAACCAGTGGTTTTCAAACCAACACTCGGAGCCCCCAAATGGTCCTAAATTTTGCTCCAGCATAACTCACAATGCAATAATAGAATGAAAATATGGACCATCCTGGGGGGCGGGTTTGAGACCCCCTGCCATGGACCACAATGCATTTTAGATCATGAAAACCATATGTGTAAATTAGATACGTGTAAACTTTTGACTTGTGCTGAATAATGTGTATGTGTGTGTGTGTGTGTGTGTGTATGTGTGTGTGTGGTAGAATAAACACTGCCTCCTTTTGGAGAAGCTTCAGTAAGTCTCTGACACTTCACTCTTGTCCTGTACGGCAGTGGCCTCTCAGTCTGTCTATATTTCTGCTCCAACCCAATTCACATTGCGTAGGGATGGAGTAAAAACATGGACCGTCTGGTGATCCCTGAGGATCGGTTTGAGAACCACTGTAGGGAGGAAGCTTTCTGCATGCATTTAGGAGTCTTAGACCTTTTTGCATATTGTTCGCTCACACTGATGTTAAAAACTCTCTGATCTCAGCATGCAGCTCCCTCAGGCCACACAGGTTGTCTTGTTCTGTTTAGTGTTTGGTTGCTGTCACATGCTCACACTCCCACATACACACACAAGCACACACACACACACACACACACACACACACACACACACACACACACACACACACACACACAAGCACTTTTTTAAGCGCAGGCACAATGAGCAAGTCACACGCTTCATTAAATCTGCTTTCACGCTACATGAGTTTTCACCATGATGTCATGTTCATACGCACTCTTGATGTTAAGGATAACCAGGGCTCATTTGATGGAACAACAGGGGAAAAAGCTTGGGAACTCTAAAAGGTGCTCCAGGTTTCAATCAACATCAAAACCAGCATGAAGCCAGTCATCACTATAAGAGCAAAGGCTACTCGATCAAAAAGAGTAACTTAAGAGAAGAGAGAGCATTTAGGTTACTACATATGTTATTTAAGTTTCATAAAGAAGATATTATTCTAAGAAACTGGACCATTTCTACTGGTCAAATCTGTTGTTATTTTTGCATGGAAGTATCTACAAAAAAGGTTATATGTAAATAAGAGATCTAGGGTTTTGATCAGATAGAATAAATGCCTACTGCTGATTTTAGAAATGGCTTTTAAGTGCCATAAGGTACGAACACATTTCAGGCTATGTTTGCATGAGCCTTTATATTTACATTTTACAATTCCTGCCAATAGATGTGGTACATAAAGTTGGCCACAATGTTGCCTGGTGTGAAAGACTGTAGAATGTGTGGCTGCAGGAAGCACCTCTGATTTGACTTGTTTTAATCAATTATAGTAGTAATTAATCATCAAGCCAGCCTTTTGTGCACAAGATTAGACATTCCTGCTCTACAGGGAACAAACTTATATATGCCGTTTGAAAAATAAAGCAAATAAAGCACAAAACATTTGCCTGAATATTACACATGCTGTGTTCTGGCTGTGATTTTTTTATGTGTTAAATTTAGCGAATAAGTGTTTCCTCATTAAAAATTGTTCGCTGTAGAGGATGTGTACTTATTTTAACTTGTAAAATCTACTGCATCATTTAACTAGAGATGTTAAAATGTTTTGCATAATTCTGAACATTTTTCTTAGACAATGTGCAGACGTACATTTCAGTGCTGCACAGAATATTGCAGTATTGGCCTTTGTAACACTGATATAAACATGGGGAAATAATCTGTCACTACACTTTATTGGGTGCTATGGAAATCCCAACCTGTCTTACCAATCACAGACATTCTAGAAGGGTGGACTGATACATCAATGCAATGCTATCTAAATGTGAGGGGCAAAAAATGATTGTCCCAGCAAGAGTTCACCAATATGTGTATGAAATATGGCATGCGGCAGTCACAGTATGTAGCAAAATAACTACTTTATGCAGCCCTAATAAGAGAAATTCCTGGGTTTTTAACAACCTCTCATTGAAAAAAAATTGTCTTTGGTTGAGCCAGTCCTTGGCCCCCCCATTCCGTCATTTGTTGTGCCATGCTTTTGCAGATTGCCAAGTTTATATGCTGGCTCTGTCTACATATGTAACAGTTACCACAATAATTTTTAGCTACAATTTAAAGGTGTATACAAAGCACAGAACCATTCGTGTTTATGAGGAATTGTTAATAATGTGAGCTTACTGCCATGTGGAGTGTGAGCAGTGTGTAAAAAATGTCTCTCACCCTTTCAGATTCCAAAGGTCTGTCCAACCCAGGGGAGGTGGAGGCTCTGAGGGAGAAAGTGTACGCCTCTCTGGAGGCCTACTGCAAGCAGAAATACCCCGAACAACCTGGGAGGTACAGTATTGCCCGTTACAGATCAAAGCCACTTACAAGATCTTCCAGTGTTAATTTAGCTGAAGACGAAGATGCCTTTCTACAAGTGCCATATTATTATATTTGTTCATTTACATCTGAAAAAGTAAATCTAACTGCTGTTGCATATAAATTCAGCAATGATTTAAGGTTTCAAACAAATGACTGCCCTGGAAGTGCACATAATAGGACGCTTTGTAAAACAGGTCCTGCGTATTTTAAACATCAGTAATTGCACTGTTGGCCGAACCTAGAAGAAAAATTCCCCCAACACACTTCCAGTTTTCCTTCTAATTACATGATTAAATTAAATAAATATTGACCCAGCTGTTTATGCAGAGCTGTTATTAAGTGCATTGCTCTAGTCCATATTCCTGGAAGCCTTCTCAAAACAATAACAGGAGCAGTAAGTGCTTGTAAGTGTCCAAAACAAATTATCCGTGTAGTGTGGTGGACATTGGTTGTGCCTTTCTGGAGCTCAGTCTAATTCTGGAAATGTGTATCTTTGTGTGTGTGTGTGTGTGTGTGTTGTCAGGTTTGCTAAGCTGTTACTGCGGCTGCCTGCACTCCGTTCCATTGGACTGAAGTGTCTGGAGCACTTGTTCTTTTTCAAGCTCATAGGGGACACGCCCATTGACACCTTCCTCATGGAGATGCTGGAGGCGCCCCACCAAATGACATAATGACACCACAACCTCCCGCTGCCCTGGGAGTAGGCTGGGGGGCAGACATCCCCTTCCTTCCCCAATGACACTGATCATGTGACATTGTAGGCAGGAAAGTGCTGCCCTCCACTGAACGTTTCTCAACACGTTCATGGGCTCTTGCGCTTTTACCTTGTATAAAGATATAAATATATAAATAAATTGACTTCAGAGAAAAAGTGACACAGATGCAGAAGACAGCAGAGTGCATCGAACCATTCATTTGTGGTCAAATGGTAAAAAATAAGGAAGGAAAATAAACAACATAGGAGAGACTCTTTGGACAAAACGTTTGCTGGATGGAACAACCAGGGATGCACATGAACCACAGGAGTGGCCTTCAAAAGAGGCAGGTAGGTCAGGGAACTGAAATTGGAGGCACTGTTCTGGCTCAGGAGCTCACACCAAACAAGTGTTTACTCCTTCAAACAAATATGAGGAACCCACAGCTTGGCACAATCACACTGAGGCCTCAGCAATGTCCAGGTCAAATTGTTGCTGGTGGTGATGATAACGATGAAGAGCTTTCCCTCCTGTCGAGAGCTCATTTCTCCAGAACAGCTGTCCATTGTGAACTGGAGACGTAGTTAGGGTATAAAATTATGGATCTGACTGGCAGCGAAACCTGGATTTTATTGAATGCCTTGTTGTTATTGACTCTGAAATGTTGTTTGCAGGGCCCACTGCTTAGGGACATCGATTTGAGCTGCATCATCCCACTGTGGCAACTGTATGTGTGTTCGGAGCACACCTCATTCTACAGACAAGCATGTGGAAAGAAAACTCGTCCATTTGGTAGAGACTCTGATACTGTCTCAGAAGAGAGGTCTGTAGTCTAGGTTGTCACTGAATGTTAGGTGGAGCATCTGGAGGGATCAAGACTTGGTTCAGATGGCATCTTCTACCGTCTGAGTACCTGCGGTACACCAGTTCACCTCAAAACGACAAAAAAAACCCCACGAAAGCAGCAATTAGTCTGTTCCTCACAGTTACGAACCTAGTGTTGGGTTGGTTCATTCATTGTAACTGCCAGACTCAGTATTCGGTATTGCTGTTTCACAGTCAATGTGCAATTACCTCCAGTTCAATTTTTTTGCTACTCCTCAGATGTCCCTTGCCCTGTCCTCAACAATCAGTTGGCAGTCTTATGTCATGGGGATGTTCTTGTTTGTTTTATAGACTTAACCTCACTGTTCCACATTTTTAGCAGTAGTCTGGCCTTCTTAACCAGCTTCAACTAACCTGGTTAAGTAACGGGGACGGGGACCAATAAACGTTCACAACCTGCACTTCTCTGGGCAAACCAAGTGTCATTTTAGAAAAGGAATATTTTGTTTCTTTTATTTGAGTGTGAAATATACTTCTTGAGCTATGTGATGTTCCCATATTCAGCATTTTTATTTCTTTTTCTGTGCTACTGATGCTGCTGCTGCTGCTTAACTATGCATCTAGCATTCTTTCCAAAGACTGCCCATGGTGAGGTTGCTATCAATTTACAGAGTCTTTACAGCACACCAAACCTGGTGGCCCTTAGGTCCTGGCCCTCAAAGCCCACAGACCAGATGGCTTTCTGCTTGCTCTGCCTTTCTTTTACAATGTCCTATCAGGACCAGGGTTTCGTTGCCCCAGTGGTAATGCCAGGCTTTGATGAATACAGAGAGTTTTGACAAGAGGCTTTAGTTTAGTTTGCGGTGATGCACAGAAGACCAGGGAAAAGGTGGAGGTGATCTATGAGCTCCCCCCAGTGGAGGAGATGCGGCACTGCAGCATTACTTGAAGTATTTAATCAGACAAAATGGCACTTTTTCATAATATCAATATTTTGTTTTTCTTTCTTTTCCTCAATCAGACATAGGATTGGATATGATCAGCAATAACATGAATTCCTGATCAATTAATACGATTACTTAAACGCGTATTTGTGAGCTTATTACCTTGAAGTAGGAGAGTGTTGCGGTGCTCTTATTAAAAGGGCTGAGGAAAGTCTTGCTGAAAGTGCTGTGATGAAATCACATGAGGAGGGTTGTATTTCTGGTGGAAACACTGTAGCCTGTGTCACATCTCATACAAAACATCGTCACACATGGAAATCCCACGGCCCATGAAGTTTTATATATATATA
>JBBPDC010000023.1:10864600-10875188 GCA_037974485.1 Hemigrammopetersius urotaenia
CCATGCAGCAGAGTGAGACATGAACCTGGTGCTGGAAACTCAGAGTAGCTCAGAGTGACAGAGTGTGTGAGTGAGAGTGAGAGAGAGAGAGAGAGAGAGAGAGAGAGAGAGAGAGAATAATACAAGCAAGCCCCGCGAGGTCTCAAAAATCACACTTCATATTTATTTAATAGAATATACATCCCTGTATTAATCCCTGTGTTAATGACCTGTATTATTTTTATCTATCTATATATCTATCTAAGCCACATGGAAATTATATATACATATGTGTGTGGGTGAGTGGGAGTGTTTTCGTGTGTATGTGTGTGGGTGTGTGTGAGACTAGACTTTACTGAACTAGCAGCCCTGGCATAAAAAAGAAAGTGTCAGCGAGAGTGTGTTGATTTAATTGTAGTCTCACGTCGTCTTAAATACCGTAATAAAGTGTAAAAAAAATTAAATGAAAAAATTTAAAACCACCAAGGGGGTGTGGATTTGGGCGCCAGTGCGCATGCGGGGAGCGGCTCCGTCCTCATATGTTCCAGCTGCTGCCGCCTCCAAACTGAAACCGCGGAGAGGAGCCGCAGCTGCTGACGGCCACGGAGCCACGGAAAAAGTAACGGGTCTACCTTTTTTCTCATTTTTTAATTCTTCAAGTGTGCTTTTGGACTCTAGTAGTGCCCCTCGAGCATACAAAAGTAACTAATCCCTAACTTTGTCTTGTTTTGTCAGTAAAGCTGTAAGTTTGGTTAGCATTATTTTTCAACAAAGCTTCGCCTGTTCTACAAACAAAACGATAAAAACCAGCCTATTTTTTGACCTTTTAAAAAATTAAAGATCCAAAACACATATAGCTTACGAGGTTTTGCTCGCTTTTGGCTCATTTGGATCTAAATGTGTGGTCACGTGTCTTATTTTATTGTAGCTACAACGACGAAACCGACTGCTAACTTTAGCATAGTAGCTACAGCCAACCCGCCATCTTTTTGATGGATGCGTTGCTATGCTAAGTTAAGCTAAGCTAACCGTCCTGTAAGATCAAACAGTGCTTTTTCCTCCCTAACAATAATCATTCTTGTTCGTTTTTGTGCTTATTTTTTTTCCTAATTAAGCCCCTTAGTTTTAAAGTGGAGTCTACATTTTTTCAAAGCCTAGAACCTCTGATATCAAGTTAGCTTTATGTGCTAATGTGGCTACCAGTTAGTCCCCTAGCAGGGTACTGTCTGTACGTGTATACATCTTTCTGTTTGGCCCACTCTGGTCTTATCTCTGTAAAAGAGCTGGTATGCCTGGACCACCTGCTTGTATGGTAGTGTCCTCCTAAGTCTATTTGTCTTCTGGTTTGAGAATGAATGAGTGAAACTATGCAGAAGCTGTTAGCAGCTGTTTACGCGGGAGGTCAGTCTAAGCTGGGGTCAGTTGAAGTCATGCTTGGAGGTATTGAGTTATAAAGTGTG
Source organism: Hemigrammopetersius urotaenia (assembly GCA_037974485.1). Taxonomy (NCBI): domain Eukaryota; kingdom Metazoa; phylum Chordata; class Actinopteri; order Characiformes; family Alestidae; genus Hemigrammopetersius; species Hemigrammopetersius urotaenia. The sequence goes on from JBBPDC010000023.1 coordinate 10,866,040, forward strand.
TTTTATCAAAGCTGTTATGATTAGTATGTTTAAACGCGTTCTGTGATGAATGTGTAATGTGCCTTAAACATCCCTCTTAAATGCACTATAAGGACAAAAGTATGCGGACACGCCTCTTTATTATTGAACTCTTTTACTTTCAGTAAAGTACTTCAGCATACCAATATATTTTGAACAGCGCCATGCTCTTCTGAATTTTACCCAGTGTTTTTGGAAGTTGTTTTTCTATTCCAACATGACTGCCTCAGTGCACAAAGCAAGGTCTATAAATACATGGTTGGACAAGTTTAGTGTGAAAGAACTTGACTGGGCTGCACAGAGCCCCATCCAGCACCTTTAGGATGAACTGGAACAGAGATTATGAACCAGGCCTTCTCGCCCAACACTAGTGCCTGGCCTCATAAATGCTGTACAGAATGAGTGGGCACAAATTGGCCACACAAACTCAAATCTTGTGGAAACCTTTTCAAGAAGAGTGTTGTATGTTCTCGCTCCAAAGGGGGACCAACTGCATATTAAAATCTGTGTTTGAATGCCGTGTCAAAGTCCCTGTTGTTGTAATGGCTAGATGTCCCAGTTCTTTTGTCCATATATTGTCTTTGAGATCAGATAGCTAAATCAGACCAGTGCACAGATTTCTACAGCCTTATTTTGTGTTAACTTCACTAGTTTACCTTTCCTGTAATGCATTTTTGTATGCTGAACATGCAATGTTTGTAAAAATGTTTCATATTTGGAAATTTCTTTGGTTTAGTAGTTATACTGAAGTCAGCGTTTCCATGTATACAGAGTGCTTCTCTTTGGCTGATGCAAGATAGGTTTAGTCAGTCCCCTATCTTTTTACTGCTTTGCCTTCTTGATGTGTTGAAGACCAGACTATTTCTGTCAGTGTAATATAAAGTGGGTGGGGGCTGTTCAGGGATTTGTTAAGCATTTTCTTGCCTTTGTTGCCTTGTGGCTACATAAATGTGTGTAACCACATAACGCTTGCTTTTTTTTTGTGCTTTTTTTTTTTTCTTCCCAGAGATTATATGGTTGGATCCTGCAATGAGATGTAGTCCCTCTTGGATGAGTGAAGTGACAAAACGTTGCAAGTGTCTTTTGAGAAATACTCACTAATCTTAAGTCTTGTGCAGAGCAAGCAAGAAACCTTTCCTTGATCCGAGATGTCGGATGTCACCTCAGCTACTTCAGGCCCTCCTCAGTCCATTAACCCCCCACCTCCTGAGGTAACAAACCCCACTAAACCTGGCCGCAAGACAAATCAGCTGCAATACATGCAAAATGTGGTTGTCAAGACACTGTGGAGGCATCAGTTCGCGTGGCCATTTTACCAGCCAGTAGATGCTGTCAAGTTGGCTTTGCCGGTGTGTGTTTTTTTGCTGGAAGATATTTTTAATCAATTTTTTGCAATCCTGTAAGTGTATATCTATATACTGACATTAAGATAATGTTTTTTGTATGTATAGGACTATCACAAGATAATAAAGAATCCAATGGATATGGGTACTATCAAGAAAAGGCTGGAGAATGTCTACTACTGGAGTGCCAGTGAATGCATGCAGGACTTCAATACAATGTTTACCAATTGTTACATCTACAACAAGGTCAGTCTCCTCATTTTATTGTCTTGACTCATGTTAATGCCTCATAGCAATTGGTTATTTCTAGGCGGTTGTGTGACTCACTTATCTGTTTGTTCAACTCTGATGCCTCAGATCTCATTTTTTTTATTATTGATTAGCCAACAGATGACATTGTTTTAATGGCTCAAGCTTTGGAGAAGATCTTCCTGCAGAAGGTGGCTTTGATGCCCCAGGAGGAGGTGGAATTACTCCCTCCAGCCCCTAAAGGCAAGGGCCGAAAATCAGGACCAGGTAAAGGTGTGGTGACCGCAATGATTATAGTTGGTCTGTTACTTTCAAACGAGTGTCTCTACACGCTGATTGTAATGTTAATTGTTATTCCACTCTAAACACAGGTCAGCAAGAGGGAACCATGTCTTCTGGCTCACCACACTCAGTTTTCCCAGGTGCCACCTTGCCAGGCCCTCAGACACAAGTCATCTCCCCTCCTGCAGTGTCCACCATCACCCCGAGCACACCCACTTTGCAGAACACGACCACTGCCCCCATCATGTCTGGAATACCCCCTGCACAGCCGGTCATCAAAGTAAGTCCCAGGGCCAAGAGACGAACACTAGCATCTTTTTAGCTGTGTGCCAGTGATGGTACCTTACCACCATGTGCTTCTGTCCCTCTGTGGGTGTCTTCTGTTTCCCAGAAGAAAGGGGTAAAGAGGAAAGCAGACACCACAACCCCTACTACATCTGCCATCACGGCTAGCAGGAGTGAATCGCCCACTCCTCTCTGCGAAGGCAAGACGGGCAAGGTGGCCTCTCGGAGGGAAAGCACTGGACGGCCAATCAAACCTCCCAAGAAGGACTTGGAAGATGGGGATGCAGGCCAGCATGCAGGCAGACGTAGCCGCCTGACAGAGCATCTTAAATATTGTGATACCATTCTCAAAGAAATGCTTTCCAAAAAGCATGCTGCATATGCCTGGCCCTTCTACAAGCCTGTTGATGCAGAAGCCCTTGAACTGCATGATTACCACGAGATTATCAAACATCCAATGGATTTAAGCACAGTTAAAGTGCGTAGCCAATGTTTCTTCTTATTCCAATTTTGCTGCTTATATTTTAAAGAAAAAGATGGCAATTTATTAGCAAAATACATATGTGACTAGTATTTTTGAAAGTTTCAGTTTTTTTCAGACTTTCTCATGTGTTCGTGTTGCAGAAAAAGATGGACAGTCGGGAATACCAGGATGCACAGAGCTTTGCGGCAGATGTACGATTAATGTTCTCAAATTGTTACAAGTACAACCCGCCAGATCATGAGGTTGTGGCCATGGCTCGTAAACTTCAGGTGAGTTTATTCATTCAACCTGTTTACTTTTTTTTATAGTTTGCAGAAACAGCATTTGAAGCATCCTAATTCTGGAACAATTGTGTCTGGATAGGATATGTTTGAGATGCGCTTTGCTAAGATGCCGGATGAGTCACTGGAGGTAAACCTGCCTGGGGGGGCTGGTGGGACAGGTGTGATCAGTAAGAGCACTGCAAGCAGCGAGAGCAGCGGCGAGTCCTCCACCTCTGACACTTCCGACTCTGAGGAGGAGAGAGCTACGCGGCTTGCCGAGCTGCAGGAACAGGTGGGTGCGGAACAGGTGGGTTTCAGAACAAGGTCTGACTATATAAACCTCCAGAGGCCCTGTCGGGGCCTGGTTTGTTCCCCCCCCCTTTTCTTTTCCTCACTCCCACCTTACCCTTTTAACCGATCTTTGCACACCTGAGAAGAGGGAGTGGCTTCAGTGGGGGAGGAGCTGATGACAAGGCCCCTGCTTGCTGAAGTGCAATCCCTCCTTCTTATTCACAGCTTGAAGGCCTGTTCTTTTAATTATATATATACTTTAATTAAAATACAATGAGCTGGTATTTAGCTCTCTACAAAAGTTGTGCTTGAGACAAATTTAGCTCTTTCCCATTCATTTCTTCCATTAACCCACTTGCATGAATGCTTTTAATTTTGATCTCCGTTAAAGATGTTAAAGTTAATCTGTCTTGATCTGAAGTGGCTTTGCTCTTGTCTGGTTTTGATCATCTGCCTGGAGTTGTTTTTTGTTTTTCTTCTCATTTCTCTTTGCCTTTCTTACTACTGTCTCTGGAGCACCCTAGGGGAGAGAAACAGGTGCACCAAGAATTTTTGTATATTGATTTATTCCTTTATCTTTATTGCTGTGACCCTGCTTTTGTCATCTTGTCTGTAGCTATATTTTACAACATTGCATTACCTAGATTGTAGACCACAGTTCATAGATGAAACGGTGGTGGAGGGTTAAAAGGCAGAAAGAATTAGAGCTGTTTTACTATAGGAGCAATTTGAGCATTTAAAGGACCAGAGGGAGGCTTGCTTTTCCTTTTTAGATGTAATAGTGAGTATGGGATTTAAATCTGCCAGATATATAACTTTCTTGAATAAACTTGTTTTAAGGTTGCAATTGTTTTAGATGTTAACTGGAACTTTATTCCATAATTCGTATAAGTGATTCTCTGCTTCCTCCTTCCTTGCATATTCCTTTTGTAGTGAGTAAATAACTAATTGTAAGGATATTCTTACTCGGCATAAGAGCTATTGTGTATGAAGCAGTTAAAGAGTAAATGGACTTGCGTTTCAGTAATTGGTACTGCAGGTCAGGTTTCACTGGTGGTAAGACATGAACAAGCCATTATCATACATGCATGTTAGCAAAGCCTTTCAGAGAAAAATAAATGCTGGATAAAACGTGTATTTTTTTGAAAAACTGTCGTTAGTTGTAAGGGAACATTGGTAGATTTATTCTTTCATTTCATCTAATTGCAAAATTGACACCATTTTGCAATGAACTTTATGACCTATTACTGGACAACCCAAACTGTCCTTTCTGATTGCTAAGCTTATTCTTTTAGATTGAGCAGATCACTGATCCCCGCCCCCCCTTTCCTGCCTCTGTCCCCAGCTGAAAGCCGTCCATGAGCAGCTAGCTGCGCTCTCACAGGCCCCTGTCAGTAAACCAAAGAGGAAGAAAGAAAGGAAGGACAAAGATAAGAGAGACAACAAGCACAACAAAGTCAAACCTGAGGAGGACAAAAAGGCAAAGGCAGGACAACCTATAAAACCAGCTCAGTCGAAGAAGGCTCCAGCCAGGAAAGCTAACAGCACTGTCCCTGGCAACAGGTTCTTTCATGGTCTCCATTTTTCAAAAGACACAATTTCACATTGGCGTATTTGCTTGAAACTATTGTTACTGTGGTAAATGTCCTTCCTGTGTCTATTCATCAGAGTTCTCTTTAAGTAATCTTTGGTTTGTTTTCAGGCAACCAAAGAAGGGAGCCAAAGGAGGACCGGGCTATGAGACGGATGAAGACGACCCTGCTCTGCCTATGACATACGATGAGAAGCGACAGCTTAGTCTGGATATCAACCGGTTACCAGGAGAGAAACTGGGCAGGGTGGTGCACATCATTCAGTCCAGGGAACCCTCGCTGCGAGACTCCAATCCTGATGAGATTGAGATTGACTTTGAGACGCTGAAACCTTCCACTCTACGGGAGCTTGAGCGATACGTCAAGTCCTGTTTACAGAAGAAACTGAGAAAACCTTCACGTAAGTTCAGTTCTGTTTAGTCCCTGGGCTAATTCCAATTCAGAGATACTTTTGCTGGTCTTCCCCACTCCCTCCTATTCAGCTTGTTTGTGGTAATGGGATTATTAACACTGTCAAACCTGTGCATGTCTTCTAACCTCTGTGTTTCCATTGCATCTACTTTCTAGAGAAAGGCAGCTCTGGAGGCCCATCCCGGCTCAGTGGTAGCAGCAGCTCCTCGGACTCGGGCAGCTCCAGCTCCAGCGGCACCACCTCAGACAGTAGTGATTCTGACTGATCCTTCGTAATTTAAAAAAAAAAATTTAAACATTGTATGCATTTGTGATTGTTTCTCAGAGACTTTTTTTTTTTTTTTTTTTGGAAGAAACAATGAACATGCATCATGTTGGAACATTTTTTTTTTTTTTTTAAAGAAATTCCATTATGGGAGAAAATGATCATCTATTTCCAGACTCTGAAAGGGATGTCCAGATCAACCAAACTAGAACGATGAACAAAACCTTTTTAGAAGCATACATGGAAAGAATGGAAACGTCCTGACACAAACTGTGGTATTTTTAAGTGGGTTGACGATAGTCATGCCAATGACTTCTCTGTGCAGGAGAGAGATAATGTAATCTCCTTATTTCTGATCTTCCCCTTCCAGGTGGTGTTGTATTTATTTTAAACATTTTTTAATTTTCTTTACTTTTATTGGTGATTTTTTTTTTTTCCTTTGCCAGCCTTCATGTCTGTGGATTTATTTTAAAATGGTGTTTTTATTGAGGTGCCAGAAGATTTTGTATTATGTTCATAAACTTCAATCATGCATTGTTTGTCAGCGTGCATGTGTCTGTAGGCTCGGTAATTCGTGCATCAACACCTGTGTTTGTTAAATATGACAAGCAAGTAACTTATTTGTTTCAACAGTTTAGATTTTAGAAATGGTGGGTGATTACATGCATAGGTTACATGCTCATGAGATGGGTGTGATTTTTTTTATTTTTTTATTTTTTTTTTTTTATTATTAATTATTGAATCTTCAGCATAATGTGAGAGCTTGTCTCATTTGCCACACCATCCTCTGAAGTGAATGTGTGTGATCTTAAGTCACTCCAATATGCCATGACTGTCTTTATCTCTGCTAGCTATTGCAACTAAGAGGCTGTATGTTATTACCTACAGAAAATCAAAACCATTTACTTTGAGGGCTCGGTTTCTGTTTTACAGCGTAGAACTTTCTTGGAAGTGTTGCTCCCTTCTGAATGTTTCTACTGAGCTTTTTTTTTTTTTGTTGGGTTTGTGTGGGGGTTTTTGTTTTGTTTTTTTTAATACAAAGATCGATTGACTCAGTCTTCCTCTAGTCACTCATACAAAATTTATTTCTGAATGTAAGACACCACATTTATTACAAACCTCCTTTTTAAAAGGATTAAATGAATGTTTATGATGCCTATGAACCCAAACATTCCTGTTGCTGCCTGCTCTTGTTCATATCTCACAATTCGGTTTGTTTTCTGTAGATGTAAAAAAAAAAATTACCTTCCTTTTTTTTTTTTTTTATGTTAAAATGTTCCATCTTGTCAGTTTGACTTTTAAAGGGAATAAAGGAAGATTTTTGTTACATATAATTGGTTGAGGGTTTTGGAAACTACCTTTTGAATTGCAGTTTGCCTTAATGCTCTTTAGGGAGGGGGGATTCTAATTTAAGGGGGTACATTTTAACTTTCTACACCAATTTAAAACACTAATTTGATGTCAAGAGCGTAATTATTTTGCGGTATCTGCAGCTCTTTGTCATCTAATCTATGGCTGCTTGGCAGCAAAAATCCCCAAATTGCCTTCCCATTGTGTTCTCGTACCATTGTTCAAGCCTGATCAGGTCTTTCCAGAATCTTTTAGACTTAAAACATGAGAATATAGGGAAAATATATGTATATAAACTTGTAGATTATTTCTAGACCCTGAATTAAAACAAAGCTCATTTTTATATTTTGAAAAACAAATGTTTACTTTTTATCTTTGACATGCATGCCAGTGTATTGTATCTTTCTTATACCTTTTTGAGCTGTTTATAGCTACCTAAGTGTCACTCACTGCAACAACCACAGCAACAAAACCAGGAATGTAGCGGAAGTAGATGCAAACTCATTTACTGAACTATGGGCCGCTGGGCTGGGCGCTGAGAGGCTAACCTTTGATGGAATCGCCTACCAGGAGTCTCTTCTATGCTGGGAAAAGTTTTTTTTTTTTTTTTTTTTTGTTTTTTTTTATAAAATAAATGACAAAAATGTCTTTGTAAAGTGCCCTTATTTTCTGCTTTCCTACACAACTCCTCTGAGCAATACTGGGGTTTTAAATGTTTGGTCCTTTAGGTGGCATCAATGCTTGTATATCTGCTTTACGGAAGCGATTTGATACTTGGAATATTTGTCTAAAATTCTCATAAGGCAGACTTTACACATTGCCAGATAATTTAATTGTGAAACTTCCTTGTCTTAATCTGTTGTCTGTTTAGAATTTTAACAAGAAGTACCTTAAACTGCCAAACACCTGCCCTGCTGTTGTATAGTTTATGCTGATTATATGACAGATTATTAATTTTCTTGCATATGCTGTTAAGGCACTGCATATGAATCAACTGAAGTGGGAAAATTTAACAAGTGACCACTAGATGGCAGCAATGTTTTTATCACTGGTTCTTGTCAAAATTGCAAAGACGCACAGGAGTGGCACTTTCATGTGGACAAGCTCGCCAATGGAGTTTTTAAAAAATGTCAGCGAGTCCAGAGATGTTGAAGTGGGCCCATTGGAAGTAAAGGTGAAGCATAATGGCTCCAGTGAGCGGGAACAGTGGCTACTGGAATGTGTGGCTTCAGTCGTGCTGTTTGAGTGCTTAATCAATGATAAACCACACAAGAAAAGTCTCTAGTGGAAAAGGTGTCACATTACACAGTATGAACAAAAGTATTGGGACACACCTCATTATGATTGAATTCAGATGGCCCTTTACTTCCAGTGAAGGACGATCTTAATGCTTCTGCATACCATGACATATTAGAAAACACCATGCTTCCAACTTTGTGGACTCAGGAAGAACCTTTTCTATTCCAGCATGACTGTGCCCCGGTGCACAAAGCGAGCTCCATAAAGATATGGCTGGAGGAGCGCATTGTGGAAGAACTTGACTGACCACACAGAGCCCTAACCTCCCATCCAACACCTTTGGGGTGAACTGGAATGGAGATTGTGATTCAGACCTTCTCGTCCAAAACCAGTGTCTGATCTTATAAATGCTCTACAGAATGAATGGACAGACATTCCCACAGAAAGTCAAAACTATTATGAAACTTATGGTACATTTGTCCATATAGTGTATGTCACAACTCATATCCCATCCATTTCGCTCCAAACTTTTAAGCACTTAAGTGTTTGTTTGAGGTGCCAGCTACAAGCAAAAAGGACCCCTTGGAGCAGGGTGCATATACAATCACAAACATTTTTTTCTAATGAAAAAGTATATTAAATATGTTTGGTTTGTTCCTCACATGGAATGTATTTTCAAACATGCAGTTTGCTTGGGGGTATTTGAACTTTTCAATACAAAATGTTTTTTTATTACCACTTCAAGAAAAGTTGTTCTACTTTCAGCTTCTTCTGATTAGGAGTCTCAGCAGCAGATGAACCATCTCCATTTCCTTCTCTCCTCTCCTCTGCGTCTTCCTGTCTTACACCAACTGCCTGCACATCCTCCCTCACCACACCCATAAACCTCCTACTACACCTTCCTCTTCCCTGCAGCTTCTTTACCAGCATCCTCCTTCCAACACACCCGGAGTCTCTCCTCAACATCCCAACACACTCAGAGTCTCTCCTCAGCATCCTTCTCCCAACACACTCAGAGTCTCTCCTCAACCTCCTCCTCCCAACACACTCCGAGTCTCTCCTCAACCTCCTCCTCCC
>JBBPDC010000023.1:10881640-10902583 GCA_037974485.1 Hemigrammopetersius urotaenia
GTATTGTTTGGCAGGTGTTGGTTAGGTATTGTTTGGCAGGTGTTGGTTAGGTATTGTTTGACTTGTGTTGGTTAGGTGTTGTTCAGGTATTGTTTGGTAGGTGTTGGTTAGGTATTGTTTGGCAGGTGTTGGTTAGGTATTGTTTGGCAGGTGTTGGTTAGGTATTGTTTGACTTGTGTTGGTTAGGTGTTGTTCAGGTATTGTTTGGTAGGTGTTGGTTAGGTATTGTTTGGCAGGTGTTGGTTAGGTATTGTTTGGCAGGTGTTGGTTAGGTATTGTTTGACTTGTGTTGGTTAGGTATTGTTTGACTTGTGTTGTTTAGGTGCACTGAACGGTATCATGGTTGAATAGTGGACGTAGATTTAAGTTGCTTTACAAGTGTAAGAAACAGACGTGGGCTACTCGAGCACCGACGTATGTCGCTCTGGATAAGAGCGTCAGCTAAATGCTGTAAATGTAAATGATTATAATCTCTTTTTTACACAGGTTGTCCCATAGCTCTAGTGTAACTAAAGAAGCACACTTCAGACATCAAACATGTCTTGACCAAATAACTGCATTTAAGGAAATATTTAAAATAGCCTGTTTAGTGACAAAAAATGTTTAAAGTCATTTATCTTAGCAGTAATTGTCTCTCTGCTGACAAAACCACAAGTTAATCTTAGATTAAATGCAAACAAACAAAGTTTTGTAAAATCATGTTTGTAAAAACATGTGATATTTTGTGAGCTGATCCGGACTTCTTCCTGATGCCTCATACCTCAGTGGTGGATTTCTGAAATTCCACCTGACTTAAACAAATATGTACTGACTAAGCCAGAACAGATTTTGGAACTGAACTAGTATAAGAGCACGTATATAAGTGTATATATGACTCATTGTATGACTTTGTTTCATAAAATACCTGTGGAGGCCTGCAGCAGACGGCTCGAGCAAGCACTGAAACCTTTGATCCACCCACCTCAGTATCCTTCCAGCATGGAGGGTCTTGTGTTTTACTCTCCTGTGACAAATTGAGAGAAGAAAGGAGCTGGCAGCAGAATGGGAGAAGTGATTTATAAGCCCTAAAGGTCACCGTGTACTTTCATACACAGTAGTCACTAATTTACTTCATTAAATCAGGAGCCAGTGATTACATGGCGGGCTCGCTGGAGTTGTGTAGTTCTCCTCGTCGTTTCTGGGATCACTAATCAACACACACTCGTTGATGACCTGAAGTCTTTTACTGTTCATTCATTGATCATCCAAGGCGGCTCACAATTATGTGATTAGAAAAAATGACTAAAATGATTTGCATGATGATTATGCATGTTTCTGGTTGTCCTACTAGTCTCTCTTATAGCAAGAATCAGAGCCATGGTCACCTATTCAGTGTTTCTGCTCAAAAAGGAGGGGAGTTTATTTTGTTCACTGCTGCAGGAACATGAGTTTTTTTTGACTGCAAGTGTCTGTATATCAGTTGTTTATTTGTTTGTTTGTATATGTATTTTTTTTTTTTTTAAATTTTCATGTGCCAGCATGTGCCCCCATGATATTTTTATGTAACGTTACTGGATAGTGATATTTTCTTAATTAAAATAAATTATTTTATAAAATACATTTTGAAGATGTCTTTTAAAAGGACTCCTAGTTGATTATTTTCCAAGTGTTTTGGATTCTTGCAGTGCATGAATTGTTATTTTTCATTGTTTTTTTTTTATATTAATATTCAGAAACATTGTTAGATTGCTTGGTTACAGGTATAGTCAGTAGTAGGGCATTAACAACTTCAGATTTTTTTTAAGTTGACTTATCCATCAACAAAGTCGAACTCAACTAGTCGATTCACACACGCAGCAGAGGAACATGGGTGTCCCAACACTGAGCAACTTTTATTAAAGCTCTCTGTAACATTAACAGTCAACATGTCAATTAAACAGAACACAACAAAGGCTGATATCTTGAATTTTTTGGTAAATTTAAGTGTACAACAGAAAGTGGGAACAGCTTAATCCGCGGTGCCATTCAGCATCCTCTAGACTGGAGGGCTGCCTGCAATGCTAGCGTTAGCCATGTTAGCTAGCGGATGCCATTTCAGATGCTGTGCAGAACGCTCGTACTTTTACTTTCCTTTAACACCGACTTGCAGATTGTGCAGGTCACTGCTGTTTGTGTGTCTAGAGTGATGTGGCATGGTTGTCTGTCGCCTCTGCTCCATGTCTCTCATCTTTTTGTAGTTTTGTGTTTAGATTCCCCTCCTGCCAACTTCAACACCTTTATTATGAAGGTACTATAATAATTGGTTAAGTCAAGGAGCGTGTGTCAGTGTTAGCCAATCAGAAGCAGAGATTGCATTGTGTACATAAGCGAGCGCACAGAGGGAGGGAAAGAAAATACACGACTTCTTGACTTGTCTCAGGGGGCGTCGAACTGTGCGTCTGATGTTGACGCGTCAACGAGTCGGCTTTTTTTGTTAATGCCCTAGTCGGTAGTGGGATTCTGTTCAGAGAGTCAGGTTCCAGTACCTGTTAAATGACTGTCTTCGTTGTCCCGTCTGCAAGCTGTAGTTTGTTTTTTTTCCTGTCAGTGAACATGCTATTGCAATGAAAAAGGAAGCGCATTGTTGAAACTGAGCCTGACCCACCACTGAACACTCATTCCTCACCCTAAGGGAGGAAAAGCAGAAGTCCTGTACCATTGGTGTCGGTCACATGGAGAAACGAAGAGCTGGTTTTCTTCGTTTTTGAGATAATGAGGTTTGAGGTCACAAACACAATGTATTATTTATCCAGCACATTCCACTGATTCTCAAATTCTCTCTCCGTCTCTCTGTTTGCTCTCCTTGTCGGTGAAACTAACACATTTCTCCGAAACGTCTTTTTTATTATTCGTAATTCAGCACAACTGATTATTTTCATGCAAATAATCTCATTATAAAATAATTACAAATGGGTGCATCTATCAGGCTTTATCGGGGTCTGTTAAAGAGAATTTAAAGTGTCATCATGAAAAGCTTTTGTTTAAATTATAAATAATGAAACAATTAATGTGGTGAATTTTAATTGTTAAATTTTAATGGGCAGATTGAATTGGTACATTCCAATTGGGTTATTGTGGCCGTCAAATTAGTCTTCTTAGTGTCTTGTGGTTCCTGATTGCAGCTGTTTGCTGCTGCTGGGGGTTTAAGATAGTATCCTATTGATTTAAGCTTCTATTCTGTTAAGGAACTGAGGGCAGATAGGGAAGCAGTTGATGAATGCTATGTTGGGCCTGGTACAGTGGAGCCTGGTGCAGAGAAGCATGTAAAGAGCTCTGTGTTTGGCTTTTTGAGGCTGGATGAGTGGTGTTGTGTTGCACGCTGTATGGTAGAACCTGGTACTGGCGCTAGGGCTATTCAGTATGATGTATTTGGTCACAGTACAGCTTTTTGAGTACATGGAAGGTGTTGTTAGCACTTCTAGAGCATTGAGCAACTAAATGGATCATAAAGACTGCAGAGCCAGTAAACTGCAAAATGTTGGACATATTATGTTTATTACAGTGATTAAAACAACTTGAACCCTCCAAAAAAATTGTATAGTGATTTTTTTAGATGTTGCTCCTTCTGTATTTTGTTCAGTCAGGCTTGTTCACAAAGCTCAGAAAGATGAAACATAATGCTACAATGCATGTTGCATATTTTGAAATAGCTTGAAGCAGTCAGGTTTGTGATTTGCTGTTCAACCCTTGTATGCATTGTGAAAGTTTTTTTTCCTACCTCTGGTGTAAAGGTAGTAGTGAATGCCTCAGGGGTAATTCATGTGGCTGCAGCTGAGTGTGTTTATGTGCGGGTGTGTGATATCTGTGTTTAGACTCCACTGGTGTAGCCCTGGGGATGTGTCTTTCCTTTCCTCTTCTAACAGAAGGGCTTGCTAACCTTTCTCTGCAGGGCTTCTGGGAATGCACAGTCCCTTCTGCTTCCTTTCGCGAAGCATAGCCATGCCTCTTTGCATGCTTGTGGACTGACATGGCACACAGTGGAAGCCTGCTAGTTTACTTCATTCCCTAATTAGCTATTTTACAGCCATTTTATGTTAAATTTAATTTGAATTTGGTTGGTGGGCTGTAATACCAAACTTTTCTTCACACCTACTTTCACATAATTTTTTTGATGCATTAGTCCAGTCCGTCATTGATGATCACAGCCTGGCCTAATTGCTTCTCAGCAGCTTTTATCATCAATTTGTGACTGTGGTTTTGGTCAATCCACGTGTTTTTGAGGCATTGCAAATTATAGGCTTTGCCAAATTTTTAAATGTTAAACATCCGTAGCTTTTGTTGAACTGCCAAATCACCTTTTTATAGTTAAATGGAAGAGGCTGCCACTGATGACATGACTAATTTAATAAGTTAAAAACAGGCAGCGCTAAGTTTGCAAGGGAAGTGAGCCAAAAATGTAAGCTATGCGACATATTCAGACAGGTTGTCCCTCCCAGTGATGCCGGTACAGACAACTTGAAATGTGAGGCATAGTACAAATAAATACCGCATTTAACTGTATAGTCATGTCATTCTCTTTGAGTGCCAGGAGGACGTCCTTGGCTTTTGGCGGGACCACTTTTGCATATACCCTCTTCTCTCTACACTGTCTGGAGCGGTACTGTGGGCGGTATTTTTCGACCCAATGCAGCCAAAAACTACGCTAAGAAATATACCACCACATTTACAATTTTCTTCATTATTAAAATAAGATTAATACATTGTGTGTGTCTGTGTGAGACAGGCAAGCGATGTTTGTTTGTCTTAAATGAAGGATTACTTGTTTATTTCCTTTTTCAAACATGCACTAAAAAATGAAATGACTATGTTTTACTCTATGAAAATAGATGCCAGGCTAAAATGAGTGGTTTGTGTGTTCTGGTTGTTGATTAACAGGTTTGCGGGTCAGGTTGACTTTCATAGTTGTCAAGCAGGTTAGAGTCTTAAAAAACCTCAAGCATCGGTCAGGCATTACATTATTGGTGGTTAATGTTCTCCTGCAAGCATGTTAAGCTGTTGTGTTAGCAGCTGCTTGCAAAATGAGGTGGTTCTTCATGTAACTTAGAGGCTAGCACATGCTAGCCTTCACCCTCCAATTTTGGGGGTTTTGTGAGAGTCGTAGCAGCAGTGAGTCTAATTGAACATGACAAAATTGGAGAGAAAATCTGAAAAATTCTAAATAAGAAGTAGGCTTTTCTGATTTATGTAGCTAATCAGCAGGATCGGGAGCTAAACGGGACATTATTAAATGCAAATATTTCTGTGTTTTTACTTGCAAAATAATTGTCAGGGTGATGCCTAGACCTTCAATTCCTTTATTGAGGCAGGTATTACCTAGATTTTCTGCAGATAGCAAGGTTTCCATTAAAATAAGTGGTTTCTTTTGCATCACTTTTTTTAAACATACACATTCATTGTGAAGGTATGTTCAGTAATTTATGCATGACCGTATGGATTAATGTATTCCCACAGGCTTGAACATATTATATAATTTCTTTGTCGATATTTTGAATCCCTTTCTCTGGTTAATCCTCACTTTCTTCACGCTTCCCTCAGGCTCAGTTCCTCAGTATTCTTCCTTTGTTTGCTAAATAAGCTTGCTGACCACATTTCCTGGCTCTTGGCTCCAGTTGAGCTCCTCTTTGTATTTGGAACTGACTTCTATGTGGATCTACGTGAGCTTTTCTCAATGGGCTGGGTCAGTGCCGGGAATACACTCACACATTGCATACTCTCATTAAACATTTATACTCAAGACAGAAGGTATCTTTGTCGCATATATTTTCTGTTTGAATGAAGAAGTGCATGGAGGTATTATGGTTGCATAATGCTCTGACTGAGGCTAGTAAATGGGTTGACTGTTGAGTCAGATGCTATCTCTGCTGAGATTTTTATTTAATTATATTGATGCAAAGGAAGCTGTTAAATGTCCAGTGTATGATTCTGAATATCCAACTGATTTAATCCTTCAGCAATAAGTTCTTATCTATTCTTTGCACAGCTTTAGAAAATGCAAAACATTGGTAAACTTTGTAGAGTCCTTATCGCACACCGTGCATGTGTACTTCCTTTTTTTTGCGATGTCTGCTAATGGCTTTAAGTATGATGTCTAACTAGTCACCATTTTAGGTTCAGAGTCTGAGGTATCTGTTCTCTGGTTCTAAGCTCTTTCTTGTTAGCGTAGTCCAGAGCAGTTGTAATCTGGAGCCAGTCCTCTTGTCCCTGTGGGGAAATTTAATCTACCCGTTTGGTCTACCGGTGACCTTTGACCTGTGGCAGCTGGGTGTAAGTGATTTAATTTATTGTGCTTGTTAGAATGACTTCCTGGGTTGTTCAGCTGTCACGACGATGGAAAGCTAACATGATTTAAGAGAGGAGGAAATGGAATGCTGCTGCCCAATTTGAATTGAAACGTTTTCTGCGTGGGTGTGAAGGAGACATGCGTGGGCCTAGACTGACGAACAGAGCTGTGTGGTCTGACTGATTCTGATATTTACATTTACATTTACATTTACGACATTTAGAAGACGCTTTTATCCAAAGCGACTTCCATTCCTTAACTACAGGGGGCAGTCTCTCCCTGGAGCAACTTAGGGTTAAGGGTCTTGCTCAGGGACCCAGTGGTGGTCTGTTGAAGGTAGGATTCGAACCCATGAACTCTTGGTCTGGAGGCAAGTATCCTACCCACTGAGCTACCTCCACCCTGATATGTTCTGATAGATGGGTATCCTTAAAAGTGAATGAACAAATGTTCATTTAACTGTGGCTAAAAAGAAGAAAAAAAATTGCTTTGAAATAAAAGGCAGTTGGTGTCATGGGTTTGAATCCCTGGACTGCTAGTGGCACCACTGAGGTTCTCTTGAGCAAGGTCCCCACACACTGCTCCCCAGGTGCTGCTACCCAGGTGGCTGCCCGCTGCTTCACTTGGTGAATGGGTTAGATACAGAATGAGACTTTAACACTGTTCACACTGTGTGCTGTGCTGTGTTCACACGCTTCACTTATAATGTATTGTTGTTTTTAATTCACTAAATAGTACGGATGCAACAAACATTTTATTGCAGCATATCATATTAAGTCCTTGTATTGTGATAGGAATGTGACTAGAGCACAAAATTTCTGATGACTTTCTTACTAGTAAAGATGCACTACTTTTGTTAGTTTAACTGATTTTGTAAACAGGGGTCCAAACTACAAAGCAGCAACTTCAATGCAATATTTAGCTATAAGAGGCATGAATCCTGATTTCACATTAACAGCACCATCCAGAAATATGTGTGACTCTATATTTCCTCAGTTACTGTCTTTGCTAGTCTTATGAATGTGCCTCTTTCAGTGTTGCTGTTCATAAGTCTCAATCTGTCCGTTGCTTGTCGTAATCTGTCAGTAGGTGACTTTTGATGTGCAATTTCACTGTTGTGTTTTAAAGTAGTTCGCTTTAGCTCATGTAGCAGTAGTTGCTTTTGATATCTCAGAAAATTCTGCTCGGGGCAAGAGTAGACAATGGGGAGTTGAAGGGTCCATTCTTTCTCTGCCTCACTCTTTCACTGAGTGAAGAAGACACACCCAAGGGAGGCACACCAACATATTTCTATCATCACTTTAATGCTCAACTCGGATCACTCAACGACTCCCCAGACCACAAACCTGGTCGCAATAAGATGCTTTTTCAGTCGGACTGACTTGATCATAAATGGCATTCTGTTAGGAAAACGAATGTAGAATAAGGAGGAACTCACACAAGGAGCTAATGTTGTGGGATATTAACATGGACATGACTGGGAATGAGACATGACTTTTTTAGAACACGCTTAATCAGGTATACACAGGCCACAGGAGCACAGAGTGTGTGCAGTGACACGAAAAACACGGCTGTATCTCGCCGTGGGTTAATCTGAAACCTCCTGGCTGTCTCCTCTTCTGCTCTCTCTCTCTCTTGGTATCTGGCATTTTAAGACAGCATTGCCATTTTATGGGGGGGTTTTTTTGTTTGGTTTTTTTAAATTTTTATTTTAGTGTTGTGTGGTATTGATTAATTTCAGTCTCACAGTGTTTCCCAAATATTTCAGTGTCACCCAATTAGATGATAATTTAGTTAATGTTAAAACATTAATTAACCAGTTATTCATACTGCTACATGATTTAATGGTTGACAAACCTCATATAGTTTGTTCAGATTGAAAATCTTTCAGTTATTAGTTTTGGGATTACTCTCCTGATGTAATATTCAGAAGCTTCGTCTATTGCCGGCCCTTCAGACCACATGTCTAACAATACACGTATCTAACAAAACAGATCAACAAATTTGTAATCAAATGGTAAAATATAAATACTTGTGTTTTTGCCTATCATGACACTTTTTAAACAATTGTGCTGTTGTGCTGTATGTTTTTATCCTCTTACTTTTACTTTGATTAAGAGGAGTGTCCCATAGATGGTTCCACAGTAGAGCACTGGCCACTGAATAAAAAGAACCAGAAGATCGCCGGTTCGAATGCACACTGTGAAGAGATTTTTTGGGGCAACTGGTGACCTGGTGGTTAGGGAGTGTATATGGAAGGTTGTGGGTTCAAATCCATGGACTGCCTGTGGTACCACTAAGGTATCCTTGAGCAAGGTACGTGAACCTGCTACAACTAAAAGCTTAGTGTGACACCTACACATGTGTTGGTGATATATGGTCCATATATTCTTCCCTAAATACACCCAAACAAACCTAAACCTTGCCTTTTGATGTGTTTGTCAGTGCAGCTCATGGCTGATGCTGCCTGATGATGCTGTGGTTGTTGATTGAGGACTCTGGCTAAGGTGGAAGCAGTGATAAGATCTGAACGGACTTTCGAGGAGGAGAAACAAACAATTCCCCAAAGCTTCCTAAACATGTTTCTCCTACCAGTTTCCCAGTGTAACCGCTTGCTGTGTTGGAGATAAGCCTCTTAAAATTTTTGCTATCTCCTCACACTAACAAAAGAGATATGATTGTCTCCTCCTGTGACGCAGATCGTTACAGTAGATACTTCGCCATGTTTGCAAGACTTACAGAATTTCCCAGCAACACAAAAACAGCCAATATCCCATTACTGAACAGTATCGATCAGGTCTCATAATTGGCTGTGGGGAAGAAAGGTGACACAGGTAGGGTTACAACATTTCAGACAGTCCTGTTAAAAGCAGCTGCTTATTGATCCTCTGGTCAGCGGACATGTTGCTTAATCATGCAAACAAGACAAAATAGCATGTTGTGGACAGCAGTGAACGGAAGGGATCGTTTCCCCTCTCTCCCTTCTATTTACTTCTGTTCCACTTGATGAATTTTGGCTGTTATAAAACAGTTTAAACAAGCCATCAGTACTTTTATCTTTAGATTCCTTTACGAGCTATTGTTCTCACAAATGCAGACACACACAGTTTAATAGTTTACACGATTTTAGTACGGATTTATTGTGAGATCCAGCTGGCATTTCTAGTCCTGCTTGGTACTTTTGTGACTATGTATCATGGGTGCCATTGGCAGGGGGGGAGGCAACCCCTCCTCATCTGATTGACGCAAATCGTTTGTTCGTCAACCCCCAACTACTGGTCAGCAAAAATCGTGCAGATTACGCCCTGTATCTTATCTAGCGTGTCAAAACAGTCAGAAACTTCAGTGTATCATAGTTACAGTTCAGAGCTGTTATCAACCAAAGGTGCAGCTTACTTTATTCTGTAGAATACTTCCCTTTTTGCTCTTGCCTATTCAGGGTTCAGGGTGGAATGCTTCCTTGTTGCCCAGGGCACTGTAGTAGAGGGAAGCCTAAATGGAGGCTTTTTGAAAGGATAATACGTCGTCATCGTTGACCTGATGTTCCGTATGGAAATCCAGTGTGATTTCCATCTCACTTTTCACTGTCTGTGTGTCATTTGTCTGACTGTAGGCAAATGGGATCAGGGCAGAGTCAATCACTCGTGCAGGGAAAGGACAGGAAGATGCAAAGTACTGTTCACTGAGGGGCATGGTCACATAGCTTGTGTCTTCAGAGTGAATCACTTTGAATACAGAGTGGCTGAAGGATTTTCTATTTGACTAATGTGAGATAACTTTTGAAGCATCTGACAGATCAATTATCTGATGACTTTCTGACTTAACAGCGGCAATGCCATGTCAATAAATTGGCCCACTCATAAATGCATACATTTTATGATTTGACACGTCTTAACAAATGTTGACAAAGGTTGAGTGCATCTCATTAATGTCATGCATAGTTTCCCAGTCATATGCTTTTGTACTATGACCTATTTTTTTGTGTGATGGAGAGAAAAAGAGGACGATGACTGGCACCAGATAATCACCACTCTCCGTGGAGCATGATGAATTATCTAATCATCTAATCATGTTCGGAGAACAGTGTGAAAACGTCTGTACTCATTTCACTAGCAAATTGGATTCCCTGTAGACAAACACAGAGATTAATTTAAACTGCCCACCCTACAGAATTGAAACACTCATGACTGGTGCAGTAATGGTTCTTCTAACACTTGATATAAGATTGGGTCTCTTCAAGTACTTCCATTCATGTATGTAGACCAACAAAAAATGCCAAGTTTTACAAGTTTTCCAAACACACCTTTGTTCCAATTTTGATGGATGGTGTCTGTGAAACCAATTTTCTGGGTGCAAGGAGGACCTGATGTAGCAGCAGGTATGATTACAGAGCAGCTTTTCCCATTAAAGTGGGAAAAGTTTGCAAAATGTGGGAGCATTGAGGCTCAGGCATAATGAAAGCAATGGTGTGTAACGGGATTAGAGCTGAAAACAGTGGGGAATATAACAAGAAACGCCTCGGGTGAAAAGTAAAAGGGAAAACAAACAAAAGAAAGAGAAAGTGTCTGGTCCAGGTAGAAGTGAGTGATAGGAGAATCACGAGTCTCACATAAATTTTTATGATACATTGTATGCCACAATTTGTTTCGTGACATCTGATAAGTAAGAGTGAACAAAGAGCAAGAGAGCAACATTTTAAAAATGCGATCAAAAAAATCCATATAGTCGTTTTTATTCAATTTTATTCCTGCTGTCTTTGTGATTAAATGTGCAGTGTTATTTAAATATTGATTATCACAGTATGCTTATAAAACAATTTATTAAGGTAATACATATCATCATATTGCCAAGGTCTAGGGTAAGCTTTAATGCATTTCTGGGGAAAAGTTGCATGTTCCTGACAAAAGAACCTTCGTGGTTCATTTAGTGACGTTCTTAACTCTTTCATATGTGCTTATTTAATTTTTTTTTAATTTTCATTGAAAGTTTTGGCTGTTTTTGAACTACTATACAACACTTATCAATATTCATTGTCAAAATGTATTATTTATTTATTATCAAAAATGTCTGTTTCAAAAATGTTTATCGCTTGTTTCTGTCTTTCCTGTTCTCTGTGATTATTCAAACCCACTTGTCAGTCAAATGTGTTAACCCGACCCCTGAGGACCACATCCTCCTTTTTTTTTTTTTTTTTAACAAAGAGATGTGGAACTCCTTATGTTGAAATGAGCATAACCTGAATGCTCCCTTTCTTTTCACTACAGAAATGTATCAGATGCTTCAAATGAATTGGATGTGATTGGTAAGCGGTGCCGAATATATAATCAGAGGGACGGTTTCCTCTGGCCTCAGAAAGGCTTTCTCTGTAAAAAGGGAAAAAGAGTGCAAGCTGAGTTGTGCAAACCCCGGAACCACCCACCCAGACAACAAGAAACATCTGGAATAAGAACAGAGAGTCCAGCAACACACCCATTCCTGCCCTGAGTAGTTGTGGAACTCCAGGCTGAAGTGTGTACTGAAGAACTGGAGGGTGTTGTATACTTGTGTGTCTGTCTGTGAAGGCTTGGTTTTGTTTGGTTTGGGTGCTCTCCGTCATCACACACACTTCTTAGGACAAGTTTCCTTTGATTGAAGCGCTGTAGACACTAATTTCAGAGGCAAACAGGTTAACTGAATGTCTAGCTGTGCATGTTGGACACAATAAATGTTTGCTCATCGATTATGATCCAAGCCCCTCCACGAAACCATTTATAACTGCATAAGCTATTTTTAACCACCGCTACAGTTCAACAGTTGAATGAGGCCTCAAAAAAAATAATCCCCACTGATCCTCCACTTGAATGCGTAAGGCCATGAAGGTTAAGCTTCATGAATGTTAGTCTTCTCGTTTCAGCCTGTACAAGACTTAGAACTGTTTAAGTCTGATAAACCGTAAATGCCAAAATGTGGCATAAGTGAAACTGATTCTTACAGTTCTATCAGAGTAGAGTGCATAACCCCCTTCATCTTTGATAGATTACAGTAATTCATGACCTCAACTGGTTTATTGGTTTATTATCTGGTAGCTGGGTTTATAGGAATAAGTGCGGCTTTGAGTTTCATGTATGGCCTCATTATTACTCTGCATTTCTGCATTTGTAGTTGCAGGTGCAACTGTTTAAAATAGAATCTGGGTGAGTGAAGTGCTTCTGCTTTTTTATTTATATGCTTTTTTTTTTTTTGCTTTCTCACCAATATTTTCTACCCCCGTCTAAACATCTCGTTTTCCTCTTCCTCTGCGGAAGCTTCGTTGCAGATTCTGTGGGTTACAGATCCATTATTCAGCAACGACAGTCCAATAATTTGATGTCTTCCTTTATGACAAATTATTGAAGCTTTTCTTTGGACAGTAAGTACTCATTTGGGAGGGAGGAGATTCAGAGTTAGTGCATTGCACAGAGTGAGAACAAAAGCATTTTATTTCTTCTTTTTTATGGGTCTTTTGGATAGCACCCGGTGGAGTATGTGCCTGGCGTATTTCTACAGCACTCTGTAACACTTGGCAGCATGCACCAATCTTTTTTTTTCTATAAAAAACTATTCTGTGCTGATGCAGAGATGTTTTCAGTTCTGTGGATTGTGTTGTCTTCGTGAGATTCTCCTACTCCTCTGAGTCCATTTGCAAAGGACAGTACTTTCTGTAAATTTTTAAAAAGCATTCGCATTTGTGATGCCTAAACAAGCTCCTCAAACCCACAAGTTCTGTCAGTCAGGACAAAGAGGTTACACTCAGCAGAACTAGTTGCTTATTTGTCTGTCTTTTTTTTTTTAAATCTGTGTTATCTGTGTTCCGTCTTTTACATCAGTCCTTCATATCTTCAGAATAGCTGTAGTGCAAAAAAGTACAGTTAATAATGATTTTTTTTTTATTTATATAAGGGAAATCCAACCATGTCTATTCCTCAATATTTCAAAACCAGCTATAGCTTTGTGGATTTGAGGTCAAGGACGTGAAAGAGAGACTACTTCTGTTTACTCCAAACACTAGTTCTGAGTGTGTGTGTGTGTGTGTGTGTGTGTGTGTATGTGTTTGTGTTTGTGTTTTTCATAAAAGTGTGTGTCCCTGTTCTTTCAGTCTTGGTTGACCAGTCATCCCCTTCCCTATGCTATGCTCTCCTCTTGTGAGAGTGAATGACCTTGAGCATGGAGTGCAGGAGGAGTCTGGAATAGCATTTAGCCTGACCAGCACCTCCGGACGGCCTCTTCAGATGATGAACTGCAGGGTCTGGACACATTAATCTTCCTCCCCCAACACTTCATCTAACTGCTAGTCCTCACCCAGACCTGCTGCAGACTGGCATTACAAACAGAGCCACGTGGCCAAACCAGCACCACCAGTGTTCTCCCAGTTGTTCTTACTCATTAGAGCTGTGACCAACCATGCATACTCATGAAGAATGATATATGAAGTATCCAATTTGCAAAACATACAGCATTTGACTGAACTGTAATTTTAGCTCAGCAAAGTCCTGAAACAAGGACTTCCTCACTGGTCCCATATTTAAGTACAATAGTTGTCCGAACAAAACCTTGCATCTCCATTTTTGTTACTTAACTTTTTCCTAATTTTAAAAGTTCATCTGCTCCACATTGTGTCATTACTTATTTGCATCAAAATACATTGTTACATCTACTCACATTACTCTCAGTACTCCTATAAATTTCCTGTTTTATTCAGAATCACACTTTATTAAAATTACACTTGCTAATATGTTCTCATGTAATTTACATAAAACACAGCAAATAGTTCAGGCCAGTTGTCCTCCATTAAAAAGATCTGGCATGTCCTGGTTACTCCATTATGGTTACTTTTTTAAGCAGTTAGGCCTTTCCAGGGGTATTTTTGCATGCCTCCAATGCATGTCTATTTATACTTATTAAATTTGCGCATCTTGTTTTGCATTTGATAGTTCTCACTTCTTGAAGATACATGCTGAATCACCTTCAGTTTATACAAGGATGTCAGTATGCACAGTTCTCATTAATATTTGATAAATAGTTTTGAAACTTCCTGACGACAGTTTGACCACACTACACCTCAATAATTTGTTTTTGAAATATTATGTTTAAATTTACAGGTACTCTGGCCATGTAATTTTGAATGAGGGTTCAGTCTGCGGCTCCCACTTTGATGTTTTTATATGGGAAATCATAGGCACCTTTGTGTATTTCAGTTTCCATAATTTCTTGGCTTCAAGATGTGTTCTGTATCTGAATGTTGTTTGCTTGACTTTGTGTATGAGAGGAGGCAATTTTGGACGAGTGGAGAATATATCACTAAGAATAGATAAAGGGTATTATGCGTTTGTTCGTTCGAGGTGTGTTCATTGAAGAATGGAGGAAATGAGGGGTGTGTGTGTGTGTGTGCGCATCTGTGTATATATAAATATATGTGGGGTGGGATGGATCTGTGCTTCGGGAAAACAGGGATAAACCGGTATCTACTAGCCAAAGTAGTAATGTCACATTTTTAAATACGGCTGCTGACTGTCCTTCATGGGCATTTTGCTCTATTAGCATGCCAGTAATGACGCATATGTAAATGATGATTCCAGTTTCTCCAACATTAATGTCACATTTGTGACCCTGCTGGACAGAGATGTTTTGGCGGATTGCTGATATTTGATCATGTTTGTTTAAATGTCACAGACAAATGCCATGGAAAAGCATAACCATTAACCCACTCTCACGCTTGCTTGGTTTCTATACATGGGCCAAACGCTGGCAAGACTGTTTTATCAGACGCTTTTATCCAAAGTGACTTCCATTCTCTAACTACAGGGGACAGTCTCCCAGGAGGAACTTGGGTTAAGGGTCTTGCTCAGGAACCCAGTGGTGGTGCTGAAGGTAGGATTCAAACCCACGACCTCTTGGTCCAGGGGCGAGTATCCTACCCACTAGCCAACCACCGCCCCTATAATTGCATTACATGTTTAAGTTGTGGTGTATTTATGAGTTTTATTACTTGTTTTTTTGGATGATTGTATTTCCTCGTCTCTTTCACAGCTGATCCCCTTAAGAGGGGCTGGAAGGACTTGAAAGCCGTTGTCGGTTGTCACCCTGCGTCTCTCAGACGAGAGGTGGTGCCATGCCAGGCTGGAGAATGGGGGTTAAGACATGCAGAGGCTCTACAGTAACTGACAGCCAGATGTTGGAGGCCTCTGGCCCCTCAGAACCCCTACTGACACTGCTGTCTCCTCTGCTTCCCCTGCCATTAATTAGAAATGGCCGCCCTCTTTGTCAGTGGGATCTTAAAGATATGTTGCACCCACAGGCCTCTACTTTGGTCCTAACAGTTTTAATTAGGCATGTGCTCGAGAGAATTGTCCTACCTCTGTGCTGCAAAGACAGCAAGGCCTGCGCAGTTTGCCAACAGAGTTATGCCGCATAATGTTATTCACACAATCCAGTCTAATCCTGCCAGAAGCCCTCTTAGTCTCCCTGTGCTTCCGATCTAGAGCATGGAGTCAATGAATACGTGTAGCCATGGGCTGTTCTCATAACCTTCACTGCAGGGAGGGTATTCGAAGGATTTGTCTTTGTTTTTAGAAAACACGCAGTTCTTAGGATTGAGACCTTGGTAAATCAAGTTGAACGCCATAATGAGGAACGTTTTGCTATTGTAGTTTCACTACCAGAGCACATGATGAAGCAAGAGTGAAGGGATGGGTAATTGTCTCTTTAATGCCACTTTAACCTTTAATACTATCTAATTAAAGTTATGTCCACAGGGAACTTGTTTACAAAAGAAGGTCTAAAACATGACGGCTGTTCAGATCCAAGGAAAAATAGGAAAAAACAAATATTTTCTCACACATCTTTTATAGCTTTGGGAAGAACATGAGTCTAATGAGGAACAGGGATTAATGGTTCAGCAATGCATTTGATAGAAAATGAGGCTCTACACTCATGCAGTGAATTACAATATATGTCTAAAGGTTTGTAAACCCGTATTCCTCCAGAGTGTCTTCTGAAATCAAGGAAGCAAAGATTTTATATTCCTCTAGCTGATAAGTGACATTGGGCATGTCACATGTGTGCATTCAAACGTCTCTGTCAGCAACAAGGGCTTAATTAATTCACTAATTAAAGGGGTGTCTGGATACGTTCATACATATAGTGTATTTTTTTTTTAGCGGACCCTTCTTTTCTTCATTGTTTGCATCGTCACCGTATCAGTAGATTCAGATGAAACTGGAAACATTACTCCATCCTAAATAGTCAGCAAGATTTCTAGCCTATGATAGAGAAATTCGTTAAAAGTATGTTTATTTTCATTCTTCATCAGTGCCAGCAGCTCTCTGTGTAGTTTATGAGGATGGCCCTTGAGGTGTTTTCTGCCATGCTGAGTCATGAAAGTGAATGAGGGCAAGAACCAGAGGAACCTGACCTACATGACTTTACTCTTTGGTTTACAGTTCATCCTCATTAATGTTTGAGAGAGCCGTTGTCCAAGCAATCTGTTGTGTTGCAACAGCAGCAGTACTCAAGACTAATGTTGCTAATGTGTTTATACCTTCACTTCCTTAACATGATGTAAGTTGAGACCCTCAGATTCAGTAATGTAAAACATAAGGGAAAAAAATATAGTGGTTCCACTGTAGTTCCTTGGTCAACGTGGCTGAGGCTTTAGATGAAAAGAGAACTGCTTGTTTCCACACTGCGATTATAACAACAGTTACAGAGATAATAATTGCTAAACTTGCATGGATATGTTATCCGCTGCTTATCTTTATAGTTTTGTCTCACCTTTGATGAACTTTATACACACACACACACACACACACACACACACACACACCACATGTATTCCTACATTCATGCACGTATGCATCTGTTTGGTCTGCTCGATTATTTTGCACTTACCCGAGGGGTTAGATTTTCATAAACCCATCTGTAGGTGGATGGCTCCCAGAAGAAGCTCCAGTGCTGCCTCGCTCATCGTGTCTCGTGTTTTACTCTCATTAAAGACCATGTTCAGCAGCAAAGAGCCTTATTAGATTAAAACTGGAGGCAGACATGCAAGCCATCAAAGCACATTCAAAGCCATCATCCTCTCATCTAGGGTTTCCCGAGTAGATTCTCTCCCTTTCCCTTTCCTTCCCTGTCTCCCTGCCAGCCTCCGCTCTCATCTTTCCATCTCTCTGATTCAATTAAATAATGTTTTTTTATTGTTATTCATCCATTAGCTTTGTTTGGCCAGAATAATCTGTATATTTGGCAAGGTTCAACGTTCATACTTGAATTTGTGTGTATGTTCTGCATTATTAAACTTCTATTGTACACATATTCTATATACGTAAGTGGCCTATTTTTCTCATCTATCGATGTTCTCAGGATTGCCTGTACATTAAAGCATTTTTTGAATGTGAAAGGGAATGAAGAATATGCGAAGCACTTTGTTCACCGAATTGGCCGTCTCAAAAATGTCATCTTGCCCAGCCAGGCAATTTTCACTGCATTTTGTGAATCACTTCCTTTGGGCATTTTGAGCAGTCATTAATGTTGAACTCTGGTTGGCATTCTGGTCTTTATTTAGTTTTTGGATACATTGTCTTTTGTTAACCCTTTACAGGCCATTGGGATTTTAGAAATAATATTATGGATTTCAGACTTGGAGGCTTAATTATGTTCTAAACAAAATCTAATCAAATACTGGAAAAAAATTGTCATTTTTGTAATGGTAATTAATAATAGATGCCGTTTAAGTTTTTAGTGCAAACAGGGTTTTCATTTACTTAAATCAGTGAACAGAATACGATGTACTAACAAAGGGAATGCGAATGCATGACCTAAACTTCAGAAATCACGGATGAGACTACAGAGGTAGGTTAACGGTGAGGATAGTGTTAGGGTTGTCAGACAAAAACCAAAACAAACAGAGGGGTATAAATATGGACAACCAGAAAGTGGAGGGGAAAAATTCAAGGGGTGACAGACTACAGGAGGGGCGACAGCCTACCGGGGGGGTGGGGGGTGTGGGTGGGTACAGGTGGGACCTCTAACAAAGGGGCAAGACAGAGCAGGAGCAGATGAATAAGAACAACAACAAACACACAGAGCGGGAAATGAACACAGGATGGGACAATTAGGCTGTAACATAAACAAGTCATGCCCAGTTAGTGTTATTCTAATAGCTGAAGCCCATGCCATACCCATGTTTCGCATGACACCCCTGTTTCTGTAAAGACTGTATCAAGAAAAGTTTAAAATAGCTGTGTTATACACATTACCTAGGAATGCCCAGAGGCTGAAACAGGATATGATGCCGTGTTCACCATGGGCCAGATTAACTATATTACATATTTTGTATATTTATAATTACTTAGGGTCAGACAACCAGATTGCTTTTAGTAGCTCAGTGTGAAATTGCTTTTGAAGAAAGGGGAACACATTATGCCATGACTAGGTTGATGTCTTTTTTGGTTTGAAGACAGAAAAGCTTTTGAGAATTTAAATGCTTGATGTGCGTTGCTTGTATAGTTGCATTATATCCCTTCCAAGACGGCCGCTTATGTAACGTCTGTTTTTATTTGCTGGCCAAAAACCAAGCTCACTCCTCCTAGCAATATTAAAATGTTTGTTTTTTTTTTTGTTTTTTTTTTACTGGGGAATTTTCTTGCTAAATCTTTTGTCAAAACATTTCTGACTCATAATAATAACTTATAATGGGTCTGTGGGCCTGTCTTCCAAAGGAGAAAAAAGTTGATTGCATACTGAGTAGCACAAGTTTGGTTGCTTCCATAACATTGTGAAGTGATGGATGGAAGAAACGAGGGAGACAGAGTGAGGGAGATATGGTTCAGAAATCCAGAGATGCCCTGCTGCTTCTGTCTGCTTTATGCTGTCCTTTTGACTTGCTTATCTGTAACGAGAGAAATCAGATCCCACAGCTAAGCGTACCACCGTGCATCCCCGAGTTTATTATTAGCTTCTTTATTCTATTAAGCTCTATGAATTGTGGATCCCCTGTGGTCCCTGGTTGTGACGGAGTGGGGGCTCTGATTTAATGCGGGGAGCCGTTAGCGTTCTCTCCTTCTCCCTTTGCCTAAGCTGTGTCTAATGAATGTGGCAGGTCTTGCACAACTATATCCTGCTAATGGCCAGAACTCCTTATTTCAGACTAAAAATACTCTGATGCAGAGACGAGGAAGGAAGGAAGGCCCTGCTGGGGTGCTGGGCTAGGGACAAAGGGGCAGCCGCAAACATGCATAGTGCGCTGAGAGATGTGACCAGTAGCTGTCAGACTTGGCAAAAGATAATCTCAGTCTTTGAATAGAGTTGGAAGAGCAGTGATTTTAGGAAACCAGCTGAAATTACACCTTAGAAACAGAGTGGTGACAGGCAAGTACAGCACAAAGTTTAGAATATTTCAGTAGCTTTTAGTTCTGTCTTCTGGGCCAGAAAGTGTTGCTTTATTGTGCTTTATAAGTGTTATTTTAATGAACAATTTTTCTGGTTAACTTTCTGTAATTTTACAAGGCAAAACCTTTTCAAATGTATTTGTGTGCATATGTATATATACTTAAATATATATTAGGGATGCACCAAAATTATTATTTTATTTTGGCCAAAACCAAAAATGAAGAAACACTTGGTAATATTGCTGTTATGCCTGGGACTCTGTGTTTAATTATATTATTAAACTAATAATATAAATTAATATTCGTGGTTCAAAGCATCTACTACGAAACTATGAACATATTTATTTATCATTTAAACAATGCACAATATAAAATAAAATTTGAAATAAAATATTTTACTTGGCTCCACTCATGAATGTCCTAAAAGCAAGAAAGCTGAAATGATACAATTAAACATCATCTCTCATAAAACCAGTGAATTCAAGTGCATTTTAATATTCTGAACGAAGTGCATGAACACAGTGCATTCAGAGCAAGAGCTTTAAAACTGTTGAAAGATAAAAACATTCTCTGTAGGCCTTTAACAAAATAGTGTATTAAAACAGAGACTGACAGCCCATATATTACGTGCAATCACTGGAAAACTTTCTTGCATTTTCAAATGCATCATCACTGTTTCGGTCATTTTTTTTGCCATTTTTGGCCGAAAATTTTCGGTGGCCGAATATTCGGTGCATCCTTAATATATACTGAAGACTGAAGTGGATATCCTTTCTTGCATCATAGTTTTAAACTGCCTGCTGAAGAAACATCTGGTGGCTCGTTGTATGAAAATGCTGTTAATAAAGCTGCGAGTACACACTGGATATATATATATATATATATATATATGTATATATATATTTGTGCAGTGGTCAATATGGGCACTCTGACTGCGACTGCTGAGCTCATGACTGTTTCTGTTTCACTTGTTGTCCTTCCTTGGACCACTGTTTGTATGCACTGACAACATACCACAAATGCTCCACAAAACCTTCCATTTGGGAGATTCTCAGCTCCAGTTTGGTCCTTGTAAAAGTGCCCCAAATCCCAGATCAACTTACCTGTTTTGCCTTCTTCCACGTGTGTGTGTGTGTGTGTGTGTGTATATTAGGGCTGTTAAAAATGTTGCGTTAACTATTTGCACTAATTTATTTTCTATAACGCTTTAAAATAAATTGATTGCGCACTTAATTTTAAAAT
>JBBPDC010000023.1:10953586-10965294 GCA_037974485.1 Hemigrammopetersius urotaenia
AAACTGATCCGATCCGTGACTTAAAACCATGATCCGATCCGAACCGTGATTTTTTTGATCCGTTGCACCACTAGTAACATCGTTGCATGTTTGCAATTACTTCAGCTGAGTAGACTTAGACTTGTACTTTAATAGTTGCAAATAAAAATAATTATGATACCAGCAATACTATTCTTAGGACAACAGCAGCATTCTACCTGTCCCTCTCCTTCTCTTCCTCTTCTGTGCACCCTCTCAGTAAATTTACATTTAATGTAGATCAAGCGCTATCAAAGGCTCCTACGCAAACTCTTGCATGCCTATTCATGTCTGCCCTTCATGTTTAATTAGGTATGAGGCTTAATTAGACAAATTGTTCTCTCATTGGTTCTGGGTCAGTGGCTCCCCTGGCATTGGCTGGGCAAACAGAGTCAAAGCTGTATGTGTAAGCATGTGAGCATATGTATGTTTGAATTTGGCAGAAAAAAAAGATTGTATATGATTGTATATCAGATTTGTTTTAGACCACTAATTTGTGCTCCTTTTACTGTGTGTGTGTTGGAAACTACGCTTGTGTTTCATATTTAAGTGAAACACAGATGACGTGAGCCCAGCTTTCATTATAACAGGCTTGAGGGTATTTTTTCTATTTATTTTGACCTCAGCCAGACCCAAAGACAAAAACACACATGGGGTTTTTATATAATGTCAGGAGAATTTGGAAATCCCTACATATTCAAACGAATTCCTTATGCCTAGATTTAAGTAAATGTTATGTATCTGCATTGCGGGTGTAACAATTTATTAAATGCACAATTCAATTCATGATACAGGATTTGTGGTTCACTGGTATAGCACATAAATGTAGCCTTTGGCCAGTTTGGTTTAAACAAAGTGGGAATCTGAAAGAAAAATATAGTTAGGCTTGGCAAATCTGCATTCCACAATTCCAAATAACTTGTATGGTTCTGTGAAATCCTTTGGTGCTGACTAATTAAACCATTTTTTCAGTTTGCTCCATGCATGAACTGTCCACCAAAAATCATGGGTCTTGATCCAATTCCAAGCCAACCCTACTTCAGTTTGCAGCCACTGGTAGTCTGTACTGTCCACGTAACCTGCCTGTTTAATGATCGTAAGGTGAATGCCCTAAACACTAGGTTGCCAGATAATGTGGTTAAAATTATGTAACCATTATCTCTCCTGACAGACACTCTTGTCATTGTATATATTGTAAATATTTACAGGCAAATTATTAAATAATAGAAAAACAATACAGATTTTGGCACATTTTTGGCCAAGCATGGGTAACTTCATTGTTTTAATCCAAATTGACAAATCGTTCACTCATGAAGAGGCAGAAACCAAGCTTTTATTGCTTTGTCTTTTGATCATTATTTGTTTATCTATATTTGAACACAAAGCAGAGTATGAAACAGTGTTCTTGTATGGCCATCACTTGTGGCTGTGATCTGGTGCATTTTTTTTGCCTTTTGGCATGAAACGAACTGAACCAAATGGCGGGAAAAGATATCCTGGTGCTACAGTCTTACCTGTGCTCCTAATGTTGGTCAGGGTAGACAACATCTTGAACTTCTAGCATGTTAAGACTGATGATGATACTCCGTTTCCCAGAGCTGCCGCTAAATGAGCTTTAATTTCTTGAGTTGCTAACAGTGCTTCAGTGATACCTCTCTGCTCCATCCTGCTTTTGAATGTGCCTGCCAGTGTGCAGTGATCACTCATTGGCGTGTTTGCTGTGGAAGATTGCCAGCTTTCTGTAGGCAGGAAGAGTGAATGCATTCATCTTGCTCTCCCTCTGATACAAGGATAAAGATAACGGGGAGAATGAGTGAGGAGGAGGTGCTGGTGATGGAGGAGAGCTGGGATGAGGTGGAAAGGAGGTAGGGAATAAGAGAAATGAGATAAGAAACGAGAGAGCATAGTGCAAGTGAGACGAGGAAAGAAGAGAGGTCTTTAATCATCCTACATACTGTATGCTTCAGCAGTTCCAGTACAATATTGTTCTTCTGCTCACTCAACCAGTGTCAATATTCCGCTTTTTGTGAGAGTTACTGTTGAATTTATTATTTGAGGACATGCAGTAGTTTCCTGGAAATCCAGAAGGCTTATATATAGACTGCACTGACTCTGCACTGTCTGTATTCTCAGACATCCCAGTTTGAGTATTAGTCAGGTTCAGCTAGTGAAAAGCCTTTTTAAGGCCCCGGTGGACCTGTTGCATTGACTTGTATAGATGGATCAGTGCTGGAAATAAATCAAAACCACATTTCCCTTTTCTCTTTTCACACCCACTCATCTTTCTCTCTCTTTTTAGTTCTTAGCACCCTTTCCTGCGCACACCACAGCTGTATTGATCAGGGTGAGCGTGTGCTGTGCAGTGAAGGCGTTGCTGTCAGGGGAAGAGGAGACGGAGATGTTTGAGAGATGAATGTTAATCGATATCATCTGTGGTCTAGGGAAGCGTTAAAAGCTGCTGTGTCATCCACCTTTATTAGCTGCACTGGCAGAGCCTCCCATACCGCAGTCAATAAAGCCTGTGCTGTTACGGGGAGCCTCTCCAGCCCCTGCTCTGTTGATCAGTAGCAGTATGTCAACGTGGCTTTGGTGGTTTGCAGTGGCAAGGTATCATAAGTGATGCTAGTGCATGTTCTGATGTGACGCTATCAATTATATCTCATTTGATTTACCAAAACTAAGGAAAGCAGTGACAAAAATGTCAATAAAGGAATTATGATGTCTTCCAGGCCTCAGAGGACATGTAGAGATGTCATTTTTACTTTCCCTCCCAATACATTGAAAGGGTTGTGTGTCACATCGGATCCTTTCACCTGATTTAAACAGACAACTTCAAATGGCACAGTGTACAGAGCTGCAGTCATTTCCTTGCATGTAAGACTGCATTAGATTGCTCTCTTCGCTTGTACTATTGATCTTAAGCACGCAAAGTTTGGCTTAAGGAGTGATCTTTTAGCAAAAGATGATGAGTGTGAAAGTCATTGCACAAAAGATCCTGCCCCAAAGCTCTTTGTCCCTTTATTTCACACTACTCAGCGTCTCAACTTTATAATTGATGTAATTAATGGGAAATGGAGAGCGTGAAATGAAACCATTTAAATGAGTGATTTAGCATTTGAAAAATGGCTCCTCATGAAATTTGACATTGTCTTTTTGCTGGCCCACTCTTCTGCTGAACTGTGAAACTGCTTTCATTCTTGCATTTTACTGTTACTCTGCTATTTTGCAATGGCATTAAGAGATTAG
Source organism: Hemigrammopetersius urotaenia (assembly GCA_037974485.1). NCBI lineage: Eukaryota > Metazoa > Chordata > Actinopteri > Characiformes > Alestidae > Hemigrammopetersius > Hemigrammopetersius urotaenia. Next base: position 10,956,851 of record JBBPDC010000023.1, read on the forward strand.
GCCTGTGCCTGAACCAAAAATAATACAGGATCTCAGCACTGCAGTCATGAAGAGTAGTACGCTTACCCCACTGACCCTGTAACTGCATCCATCCAGCTGGTTCAGGAAAGAGGGTAACAGCAGCATGGCGCCCCGTTTGATACTGTTGGGGGTAGTCTCATGGATTGTCAATCTGTCATCTCTGTGAGATTACAACAGGGGTGATATCCCATTACACAGCAAGAACAGGATAGCTGGCACAGAGAAATGTGCCTAAACGTTCTCTTTACAGGTCTGTTGTCCCAAATTGAATTATCTGAGAGCCGATCAGCGGGGATTATTTCCTTATCAGAAGTATTATTAGAGTGGCTGATATTGTTATCCCTGAATGTGTCCGATATTGGCTTGCCAGAGGCTTAGGAGAGTGAACTGTGAGCCTGTGTGAGCCTGTGCAAGCGTATTTCTCCCTACTGAAAAGGAGAAAACAAGAGTGTGTATGTGAGTTCCAGGTGGTGGTGGTGGTGGTACTTGCCTCTGGACCAAGAGGTCATGGGTTCAAATCCTACCTTCACCACTCCGTTCCTGAGCAAGACCCTTAACTCCAAGTTGCTCCAGGGAGACTGTCCCCTGTAGTTAGAGAATGGAAAATGATCCCTTTAGGTAAAAGCTTCTGCTAAATGCCATGAATGTAAATGTAACTCATATGTGGAGCAAATTCATGTGTGTGTGTGTGTGTGTGTGTGTGTGTGTGTGTGTGTGTGTGTGTGTGTGTGTGTGTGTGTGTGTGTGTGTTTTTAAGGAAAATAGTCTGTTCATTCAGTTGCTAAGATATCAGTAAAGTAGAACATAATTTGAGCTTACTTTATCCTTATTGCCTGTGACTGGATGTGGAACAGACATTATGGGATTATTATTGGACTTAATCTTTCTTCCAGCGCTCCCCCAGATATTAAACACTCTACTCTCCAATGCAGGAAAGTGGTGTGATATTTGACTCATGAAAGATCATAGCCTGCCCTTTCTCCTTTGTCAGCTACCTCTCACTACAGAAACCTTTTAACATTTTCAGTGAATAGGATTAGTCTTGTGTAGTCATGTCTCTTAGTCATTAAAGAAAGACTGTGGCCAATGCTTCGAGACATTTTCATTCAACTGTTTTTAGTTATCAGCAAAGCCATCGTACCACAGAGCTTTAATCACAGCCATGCTTGTTGGTCTTATGTAGCATTCTACAAGTAACAGGTTGCATTCTCTGACATTAACTTCATCTGCATCATCATTCGTTTCACTCATAACAGGCCATGAGATGAAGGGGTTGCAGTGCTGAAGATGCCCAGATTCTCATCTAACATTAGAGTCACTGAGCTAATGGACCATTAAAGGCTGGCAGATCTCATTTAGCATTACAGCTACGTTCTGTGGCAGATGCACCATTAGACTCACACTGCTATGGTACCATTAGCCATCTGTGTCACCTCAGGTGGAGATATGAGTTGCGTATTTTGCTAGTGTGATGATGGGATTAATGAGAAGTGTTAGGAATCTTTGTACATGTCTGTCTCACGTTGTGTAATTTGCAAGGCTAGCTGGTGGTAGGCCCTGATCAGAAAAGCAGATGAGAACTCTGTGAAGGGTTCTTAAGTGTCAAACAGGGTGAAAAAGTAGTGTGGGGACATTTGGTATTCGAAGTGAGAGCTTATAGCAGTGTGTGCTGACTCTTTCAGGAACAGAGCGTGCCAAGCATCACTCCAAGAAATGAGCCTTGAGATGCTCAGCCTGGGTCTGATGTACGGAACACACACAAGCATTTACATGTACACCTAATGAGAAAAGACAGCTCTCTTTGTGATGGTAAATGTGCTTATCACCATCTCCTACTGAAAAAGCATAATCTTTTACAGTGGTTCATCCTCGCAGGATTGGTATTAACATGGTGCTTTGATAGTATGGTGCATGTGCTTGCATAATTTTTACAGACCACACGAGCGGTTTTGCCTTTAGTTTAATGTCAGTTTGACAGATAGAAGAAGCCAGGCAGCTCTTCTGTGCAGTAATTCAGCCATGTTTAACATTTGCCACATTTTTGGAGGCTGTTGCCTCAGGGCTGCACTGTGTTGAGCGTGTGTGCAACAGGGAGCGAGGGAGATCATTCTCAGCAGGGTGTAGCCCCTTGAGCCAAATCTGTAATACACATACACATACACGCACACGCATGCATACACACACACACACACACACACACACACACACACACACACACACACCACTTGCGCCCCTGCTTCTCCCAGTTTCTCTGACTGCAGGTCAATGGGTTAATGGCCTCAGGACAAATGACGGCTCAGAATGGCAAACTGCACATTTAGCTTAGGCTCAAAGCGGCTCTAGTGTTCTCTTGTGACTCAGACTGCATGTTTGATCAGTATTAGATTCTGTCTGTTTCTGCAGGCGAATCTTTTATCTCTGCGTTGAGATGCAGCCATAGCTCCTGGCCCCATCCTCCCTGAGTTGGGCCTGGAAGGGGAAGTGTAGTAAATAACATAGCTTGACAATCAGTGAGACAGCTATTTTGGAACGACACGATAAATTGACCAAAATGTTTGCTCGCATAGCTGGTGGCTTTGACACAGTATCAACTTGAACTGTGATGCATGTGTTGACCTTAAGAAAAATAAAAACCAATCCTCCTTTTGCACAAAGAACCAATTTTTTTCTACATTGCTGAATTTTATCTTATGTTCATACTAGGGCACTAATAACTTCTCTAACATTAAAAGTCAGCATGACAACTAAACAAAGGATGATACCTTGAATTTTCTGGTAAATTTAAGTGTAGAACTGTTTAAGCTGCGGCAGGACGACTCCATGCAGTGCTGTTTGTGTGTCTAGAGTGAAGGATCTCCACACATGTGATGTGTGTCTATCTCTCTGCTGCATGTCTCTGGTCTCGTGTTTGGATTCCCCTTGCACCAACGGTACCGGCCCTTTATGAAGGGACTATAATAATTGGTTAAACCAAGAAACGCATGTCAGCGTAAGCCAATCAGAGGCAGAGGTTGCATTGCGTACACAAACGAGGGCAGAGAGCGAGGAAAAAAACACACAAACTAGTCGACTTCTCTCAGGGGCCGTCAACTCATGCCTTTGTAGTCTACTAGTCGACTTTTGTGTTAATGCCATAGTTGGAACTCATGTTCATGTTTTCAGTCTGTATGCAACATTATTTTACCTAGTGACTTCTGTTCTGTAATATTTAGCAAATGCCTCATATCTATGGTTATGTTAGTTAGTTAAACTTGATTGGAATAGAGGGCGCCCTTATTCAATGCCTGTTTAGTGAAACATACAGCTGATCAGTCTTTATCATGTATTAACAACACCCACAATACCTTCAGAAGGCTTATTGTGACACAATTAATCATAACAGTATCATACCGTCTCATCACCCATCCCTAGCTGAATTTTTTTATTTTTGTAGTCATTTCCATTTTATTTTCCTCCCTTCCTCAGCTTTCTTCCTCTTATCTCATTTACCAGCGGCACTGAGCTCGCACAGAAGCTATTCTAATGCAGACAGTGCTATCCGAAGAAGCCCCTTGTTCTGCTAGAAAATGAACGTGCTTGATCATTAATGAAGTCCACTCCACTGTGACTCCTGCTGCCACTCGATGAAATCTATCTAGAAGTGTCAGGGATGAAGCTAATCATGGATTAATATTTGGATTAGTATTTGAGTCTGAAAGGGGTTCAGAGGTACGATCTCTTAAGGGAGGGGAATTTCTGCAAGAAATGAAAAACTGATTAAATCACAAAGGCGCGCTGTTCTTGATTTATGTTTGCTTAGAGAGAAAGAGAAACACACTTCAGTTAATGTAGCCAGTTACTGGCTCTCAAATCCTGTTCAAGCGTTTTAATGCTTTTTACTTACTCAAGAACACGTTGAAAATATCTATTTAAATGTTAAAGTAGATATTTATAAAAAATAAAAGGATGTTATTCTCTTTTATAGCTTCAGTGAGGTAGTTTTAAATGAGAGGTATAGCACATGGCATTTAAATCAATAGATTTTCAGGTTGAATATACAACACTGTAGATCCATTATTTTCTAAAACGTTAGTCTTAGATTGACTTTGTATGTGGAGGACACATTGGGTCAATGCCATGTGCTGTACTGCCATTGACAGACCTGTCAGTGTGTAGCCCTCCCAGTCATACACTTTTACCATTAAGCCCTGCCTGGTGGCCAGGGGGCCACATCTGATCTATGCTTCGTACATAGACTGAAAAACTGCTAATATAATATGCCATTTTGTAGTGAAATAAAATGTGACATAAACACAACTCCCCTTTAAAAGGCTGGTTTTGTATGAAATTTTACACTCACACCCAACATGTTCGGAGTTTAAATTCTGCTTCTTTAGTTTAAAACTAGAGCTGTGAGACTAAAGTCGCTATCAAGCATGAAAGGAAACATAATTGTTCAAATACTTCCCCTTCTCTCAACTTGTTAACCACATCCAGCTATACATTAGGGGAATACATTAATAACACTGTATGACTTACAGTGAAGTATTAAACAAAACTTCACACTGTGGCTAAACGCTGCGTCAGGGGTGCTAGTCTAGAACGATTTTTTCACGGCAGTGATCATTGTGAATCTGAATGAAAAGTTGTCCACTCCCGTTATGTAGTCAGAAATTTTTGTAGTGCTGAAATTTTGTCTTATTGCTCACACACTGTGTCCTAAACAAATTCCTCAAGTCTACACCACCCAAAAGCTAGATGCGGTTTAAACCTCCTACTTTGAGTGGAGCAGAGAGTTTCAGACCACAGTTTTTTTCCCCCTACTGAATCAGATACTTAAACAGATGCGTCAAGGCAGGATTTACCGTCTGCTTTCTTCGTGCATGGTGCGTTAATCAGTCTCGCTCTACTTAATTCCATAGGGAAATTGTACCAAATCCAGATGTCAGTGCAGAACACATGACTTGTGGCTGAAATTGTCAAGACAATTGTATGTATGAAGAATGAACTGAATGTCAGTGAGTGCATTTGTGTTTAAGCACAGACAGAACAAGTGTGTAGAGGAAGTTTCTAATGCGTTTGCTTGCTTTCTGCAAGCTCTCTTTCAGCTTCTTTTTTCTTTATGCATGGTTTCTTTGCAGACATTTGTATTGTGACACTTTAAATACTCCATTTCTTTTTTCTTTTTTTTTTTTTTAATTCTAGCTCTGCCTCAATCCGGCCCCACCGCCCTGATGAATTTATTCATTCTAGCCGATGCCTGTATTTTCTTTCACTTTTTTCCCCTCTCACCCTCCATGGAATGTGACATGTCTTCTTAGAGAGTGCCCTTTGCTCCTCAGACTGGGTGCGGAAGTGGACTCTTCCTTGCCCTGGGGCAGCAGATAAAGCCCACATAGCAGTGTCTGCTGTTCCAGTTACAAACTGATCGATCTGTTCTATCGTCCCTGAGCTCAACTCTAGCACCTTTTTCTTCCAGTGTGATACCCTGAGTGCCTCTTATCAGAGCCAGAGCAGGCCAGGCCAATCAATGAGCTTCTGTCCAGCACACAGAGACAAACACACTCCAAACACACATTGTAAACACACCTACACACACACACACACACACAAACACACACACACACACACACACACCATCTCTTTAGCACTTAATGAGGGAACTCATTAAAACAAAAACAATCTGTGAATATGTAATTAGTCATCTGCACGCTTTCAGCCAGAGGGATGAATCTGGTGAGATTTATTGATCCGCTTACTCTTTCTCGAAATATCAACATTCAGATTTGGCTCTGGACTTCCAAAGGGAGCAGCCGAATGCCTCCTGAAATGATCAAATAATCTGGCTTCTAGGGATGTAGTGATTCTCACAATTTTTTTAATTAGTTTCAGTACAGTGCTATAACATTCTGATTGGGTGCACTTTCTGATACTACTGCATATGGATACCTTGAAAATCTGCTTGATGGTAATATGCTTATTTTTCCAATTTATTACTACAAGATGATGATAATAATAATAATAATAATAGTAGTAATAATAATAATAATTCATTTTACAGTGTATTGAGCATCCAATGTTTTGTAATAATCTGAATACCATAATCTGATATACTTTTACAGGGAATGTGCTTGTTAATGAGGGAGAGTTTGCCCTCATTGTGGACTTGTTTGTTAATCTTTATTATACTTTGTGCAATATAATCCAATATAATTTCAATGAATACTTTATTTGCTCCAATCTGTTGAATGTATTGTTCAATCCTTCTGTGTATTAAATTGAGAGGCTTGTATTAAACAATACCACACAAATCATTGCACAATTATCCCCCTACAAGCTTTTTATGCTTGAAGCTTAATGGAGCTACAAGCATGTGAATACCAGATGAATTGACCCATCAGTGCTCTGCTTACAAGTTTGTACTTCTGTTGTGACTTTTGCAAAGTTAGAGCTTTTAAAGTCAGTTGCAGGTGCAGTGTGGTTCCCTGGGCACAGGATTTATAATCTGTACTGCATCACAATGGAAACTGATTGAATGGAGTGTATAAAGAGAGCAGCCATGAAAGAGGAAGGAGGGTCAGCTCTATACTGATAAGAATGCTGTATAGAGTTTCTCTATACAGATAAGAGCACTGGCTCTCTCTGTCCTCAATCACAATGTAATTTGAATTGCTCTCACAAATCTTGACTGGTATTGACAGTTGCGGTGTGACCTGCCTGTTCTGCAACACAATTAGTTTGAATGTCACTGTAAACATATATATTGTTCTGATTGTTCTGATTGCCTTGCCACTCCTAGTGCAAACACTCTTTAGCCAGACGGCCCTGCCTCATTATAAATGGATGCTGTGTCACACGTCGGGTTCAGCTAAGCAATTTGAGGGCAGTACTCCTCTGCCATCTGTGGCAGCAGCAGTGGCTTCTGAAAACTGACTGAAGACTGATTTTTATCCTTTCTCAAAAACTAGAGTTATCATGTGTTTGACTCTCGATGAACATCATGTGTATGTATTTTAGGGATGGGTCACAATATTACAATAGTCGTTAATTATTAAAACAGTTGTTAAAGTATCTGAATGGATGGCTCTTTCTCTTTTTGTGTTTGTCACTTTCTAGCTAATATTGAATAGTATTTTTACTTGAAATGCCCATCCCTAATACGTACGTGTGTGTGTGTGTGTGTGTGTGTGTGTGTGTGTGTGTGTGTGTGTGAAGGTCAATAAGGGGCTGGAGCAGCGGTCGTGCTAATGAAGTTTCCCACAATAATGTAATTAATTAGAGTTCTTATTTGGCCAGACAAAACCCAACCTAATGGATCGAACTCAAAATGCAGGAGCCTGCTCCTGTCAGGAGGACTGGCAAATCAATCTTGCCCTGCAAAAAAAAAAAAGAAAAAAAGAAAAAATAACGCTCTTCCCTTAAAATACCTGATTATTTGGCTTATTGTTTTGCTTATTTCCTGTGTTCAGTTTAAGGACAAACACACTGGTTCAAGAGGTGGGTCTTCTGGCCTATATTCAGTGTAATTACATTGCTTGTGCCTAGAAGAGATAAATTAACATGGTACGGCCCAGCTGCAGCTTGCTAGTAAGGCTGCAGCTGTAAGCATATGCAGTAAACGGTGACAGATGGACTTGTGAGGGCTTATAGGAACAGCATCCACGGCCAGCACTATGTAGTCCAGCCAGACTGCAGATGAGCTCCAGTCACACCCCACCATCCCATAATTCCTCCGTTGGCCCCAAAGGGAGAAAGAGGAAGTATCTTTATCTCCCGCAGCCAACGGTAGCTATATTTCTCCACTAAATTACTTTTCTGTGTATGTGATAGAAAAGTAAAAAAAAAAAAAAGAAGAAGAAATGATGTAGGTGAGTGGAATGCAGAAATGATGGTTCCATGGTAATCTTTAAACAGAGGAGACTTCAGATGGAGTGAAAGTGACTCTTTAAAACCACTCAGTATTATAATGAAAGTGATCATAGGAGATAAGACCTCCCATACTCCACTCCCGTAGTCCATTTTCCAAGTGTAACTTCTCTTTACTTACATCTACACGAGCAAAACTGATTTACCAGACTAGCTCTGCTGGGCAGAAATAATGTTCTTTCCCTCTAGAATGAAATAGGCTCTTGGAGTTGCTTGTTTATGTTTTGACTTCATTGTCTTGATGATGAGACCAATTTAGAGCAGAGACCAAAGAACACAAAAATATTCTTGTTTGTTGTGATTTCCAGTTCATTTTGCATTTAAAGGATGCAGTTGTGGTCTAATAACAGCACACGTAGAAGAAAAAAAAAAAAAAAATAGGTTAAGAGTTGACGTGAGACATAATCTGTCCTGGGGCCCCTCCTCTTCACTATTTATCTTCTTCCTCTTGGCAATATCTTTCGCAAATTTAACATTAGTTTCCACTGTTACGCGGATGACACCCAGCTCTACCTTAC
>JBBPDC010000023.1:10965394-10977584 GCA_037974485.1 Hemigrammopetersius urotaenia
GAGCAGACAGTTTGCTTGCCCTCTAATACGTTCCACACTTACACAGGCACAATTTGAATGAGATAAATCAGAATCAGAAAACTTTATTGATCTTGAATCAAATTGCTGCTTTATTCACCTCAAATGCTTCATGGTCATGTTTTGTAGGTGTATAGTATGTATTTAGATCTAGAATGGAATAGAAATGTGAACTGTCTTGGGGTTTCTGGGAGACGATGTTTAAAACTGATACTTTGGTCCTTTTATGGGATGTAAGTAGCATTCTTTTTAATGTACAAAGAACTGGGTTGGCTCATTCATTGTCCTACAGATGGATGTGGAGCACTATGAAGCTGTTTCCTTGTGCTTCAGCCCCTTCAGGTCATGGACCCAGACCACCCTTTGGCAGCCCTAGTTCGCAAGGCCAAGCAAGAAAAAAATGGGACCATAGCCATGACTACCAAGACAGAAGAAGAGGTTGCACCACCAGTGCAACCCACAACAGCTGATTACACCACTGATCGTGAGTAGGATCTCTCATTCACACAGCAGACAGCATGTAGATGTTTGAACTGACAAATGATCTGATAAAAAACAACCCTTTGCAGGAATAACTTTTTCATAGCGTAGGTGTGTGCTTTTTTGCTCAAGGGTTTTCAGTAAAAAAAATTATAGAATACATTCACCAAATTACCAAAGTCTTTTTCACCAAAGTCTTTTCTTTCCTTTGGAAACTTTATGTTCAGTTGAAAGTAATTGTTGTAGTGCCAAATATTATCAGACTTTTATATGATGGACTTTTTTGATGGTTTTGAATGATACTTGAGGAACCCTTGAAAAGTGCTCTGACACGAAGGACAGCTTCAAGAGAGGGAATGACTTTAAACCTGAGCAAATTAATTCATGAAATTGAGCTCCGTACCTGGTAGGCTGCTCTGCTATCTTGTGTTCTACTTCTGCTTTTTTCTTACCAATGATTTTTAAGCTGTGCTATTTCTTGGGTTCACTCTTTAATTATCTAATTTTGTTTTTCACCAGGATGCTTGAATTGTGGCAGTGTGAATCTTTTCAATCTTATTTAATAACCAACAGTGTACAATTTCAGTTACCACAGGATTCTAATGTGCGTTTTATGAGAGAAAAGTCTATAATATAATGTAATGATTGTAATAGTCTTACCTGTCTTTATATCTTGGGTCAAGTAATGTGGCAACTGAGTAAAGGTCACCCTCCACCGTGCCAAGTCGTCTGTTGACAGCTTGAAGGAGCGTCGTTTTCATTGTTTTAATCCCAACATTCCCAACATTATCTGTTTGAGAACAGTGACGGCTGTAATTACATCAGCAGCAGAGGATACTTTTCTGGTTATCTCTTCAAATGGTTCTAGAATGACCGTAGCTTTCTCTAACAAAGCCCACTGGTTGGCTGTCAGTGTCGTGGGCAGATTATGGTCTGCTACGTAGGCACAAAGTGCTCGTTTCTGTTCCATATCAGAAAATAAGTGCTATTCCACCTCGTTTTGACATCCTGTTGTAGGCATTTAGGTGGCATTTGTAATCATTTACAGCGGTCCCATAGATCGGCCCAATTTTACTCGTATCCGATCCAGCTCTTAAAGCCCTTATCGGACAGATATCAGATATACGTGTCGGATCGGTGCATCACTAGTGCTTTCCCACAATTGTGCAGTCATCTATATCCAATATGAGATCTTTGGCCTCAATTTGCTGTGGAATGTTTCTTTATGGCATAAATGTGGTTCTGTTGTTTCTTAGATTTAAATTACTCAAAGGCCTCTTTGGAAATGTGGAGTTTATGGAGTTCATACGTAATTAGAGCATTTTCACTGTAATTATATAAACACACTATTACTTCTATATATATTTTTTAATGTCTTAGCTTTGAACTTATTGAGAGGTAAAGGATGGCAAAGTGAAAAAATGTTACTGTCACTTCACGCATGGGTAATAAAGTACTACATATAGTGTGTGTATAGCTTTTAGGAGGTACATGATTACAAATGTGCCATAATGAGCTATAGAGTTAATGGGAAAAATGCAAAATCCTAGCTCAAAACATGAGTCCATACTTCATCAACTTTTACACCCTGGTGTGAATTAAAATAAAGGTGGTAGTGATGTAAAGTTTGTGAGATGCTGGATGGTTTATATTGTGTATAACCAAAACAATAGCTTGTCAACATTTGCCAATATTGCTCTTTTTCCCCCCTGTTGTGTCCAGCAGCTTAGTGAGCAGAATGTGAAGCTGGATGCCATAATGCGCTAGACACCTTTGCTTTGCCAAGTGGGGCTTTAACGGTATAAGTCCCCCTTGTTATCTGAAGTTTTTATTTCTTTTTTTATTCACTTGATTAATAATTAAGCCAGATCAGACGGGGTAGAGAAAATGGAGTAAGAAAGAGATACAAGATTCAAGTTTCAAGGTCATTATTGTCAATACAACTATATTCCTAGTATGTAGCGTATCGAAATGCCGTTTCACGTTAGGCGCTCAGCCCTGTGCCGAGCCTCTCCTCAGTCTGAGGACCCTGGAAGAGTTATTTCCTATGGAGACAGACTGGGACCTGTCAGTCAAGCGTTCCAAGATCTAATTGCAGAGAGTGGTGTTTATTCCCAGTAGGTCAAACTTGATTACCAGCTTCCGGGGAATGACTGTAGGGTGGAAACAATTATTCGAGTAACTTCAACGATTCGAAATGTTCTAGGTAAATTCTTTGCTTCGAAGCTTTGTTTAATTCGTCACCAAAGTCCATCTATTATCGTATTACTCCCGCTTTGTAGACCAGTCCTTCTCAAATAGTGGGGCGCGCCCCCCTGGGGGGGCTCGAAGTGATGCCGGGGGTGGCACGTGTGACCCGGGGAACATGCTATTTTGGGGCGTTAGGCAAACTGGAGCGGGTCCAGACTCTCTGGAAGCTGAGTTTTCATGTGCCTCAATACCAGCCTCTCAAAGCACTTTGTGATGGTGGGTGTAAGTGCCACTGGTAATCATTGAGGAAAGACACAGTAGACCTCTTTGGCACTGGGATGATTTTTGTAGTTTTGAGGCATGCAGATACTACAGCTTAGCTCAGTGATGTATTAAAGATTTCCGTGAAGATGCCTGCAAGCTGGTCAGTACACTCTCGAAGCACCCGGCCAGGTATGTTGTCAGGTCTTGCGGTCTTATGCGGGTTTACTCTGCAAAGTGTCGTCCTGACATCTGCTGTGGACAGACATAGTACTTTGTCGTTGTGGCAGGTGGACATCTTCCTTGCTGGCTTTCTGTTTGCTGCCTCAAAGTGTGCAAAGAAATCATCTGGCAAGGAGGGATCACTGCTGCATGCCAGAGGTGATGGCTTGTAGCCCGTGATAGTTTGAATGCCCTGCCACATGCGCCACGTGTACTTTGAACTTGTGAAATGTGTGTTGATGTTCTCTGCATAGTCCCGCTTTGCCTCTTTGATGGTCCGTGATAGGTCTGCTCTGACTTTAGTGTAGGCTTCCCTTTTGTTGGAGTTAAAGGCAGAGTCTCTGATTTTAATCAAGTAGCTTTGCAGAGAACCAGGGTTTATGGTTTGCTTGGGTGGTGATGAACTTGGAGACCAAGTCCACCTCAATGCACTTTCTGATGTAGCTTGTCACTGAGGTCGTGTACTCCTCCGGCGGTACTCCAGGGGGAGGGGTGCAGCCTTGTATGCATGCAGGATGTGTGTGTAAACAAGGTCTAACATGTATTCCCCTCCTGTTGCAAAGTAAATGTTCTGATGAAATGTGGGTAAGACTGATTTAAGTGTGAAATTATTAAAATCCCCAGCAACAATGAAAAAGCCGTCAGGGTGGACTGTTTACAGGTCACTAATGATCTTGTAGAGTTCACTGAGTTCTCCACTAGCTTTAGCATTAGCGCTAGCACTAGTTGGGATGTAAGCAGCAATGATGATCACCACAGTAAACTCTCTTGGGATATAAAATGGTCTGTATCTGATTGCTGAAACCTCCATGAGTTGTGAACAGTGCACAGAAACAATCGCTGCTTTCATATACCAGCTGTTAAACTCTCCACAGGTTAAGAGTCTGGCTGTCATCCTCGACAGTACTCTTTCTTTTCAATCTCACATAAACAATATTATCCGGTCTGCATATTTTCTACTTCGTAATATCAACCGTCTCCGTCCCTCTCTTACCCCTCACACTGCTGCCGTCCTCGTTCACAGTCTGGTCACTTCTCGTTTGGATTATTGTAATTCCCTGCTTTTCGGTCTTCCTCACAAAACTCTCCACAAGCTGCAACTGGTCCAGAATTCAGCCGCCCGCATCGTTACCAGAACTCCTTCTATCCATCATATAACTCCCGTCTTGCAGCAGATTCACTGGCTCCCAGTTAAATTTCGGGTCGAATTTAAAATTATTCTTTTAACATTCAAGACCTTTCATGGCCTCGGCCCTCCATATCTATCTGACCTCCTTCATACTGCCACTCCCTCTCGTACCCTCAGATCATCCTCCTCCATCCACTTAGCTGTCCCTTCTGCCCGTCTTACCACTATGGGGAGCAGAGCTTTCAGCCACTCTGGAACTCACTCAGGATCTCAGAAACATCAATTCACTATTAGACTTTAAATCCACACTCAAAACCCATCCGTTCAAGTGGGCTTTCTTACCCTGATTCTTTTTTTTTCTTTTTTTGGTGTCTCTAATTATTTTTTAATTTATTGTTTTGTTGGACTTGTTTTATTGTACAGTGTCCTTGTGTGCCAGAAATGTGCCTTTAAATCAAATTTATTATTATTATTATTATTATTATTATTATTATTATTATTATTATTATTATTATTATTGTTATTATTATTATTATTATTATCTGATTATTATGTCATTTGTTTCTATTTTGTCTCTTTTTGACTGGCCTCTCTGTTGCTAGAGTGCAGTAGCATGAATGGAGGCAGAACAGCCCCTCATGACAAAGACAGTGGTGTAAAGTGCAAGGAAATCATCTTATTACCATCTAGGTGGTTGTGTCTGAATGTTCTCTCATCGTGCTGGAAGTGGACACAGCAAGAAAGACATGGCGGAAAAGTGTGAGTCATGCGCCGGAGGCCTTGGCATGCTAAAATGGGCACCTAGGGTGCTGAATCAGTGGGTTTGTGTTCACATACATACAGCACGTATGCATACTTGGGTCCCCTAAGGCGACAGTGAGCCATAACAGCTGTCTCCTTAGAGCTCCTGGAGTGGCCCTGCTGTCTGAGCTGGTTAGAGGTGATCATGACTGGCCGTGCATTTGGAGGAGGGGGGCCGAGGAACAGAGTGCTCCTCAGAGAAATGCCAGCCAATCGGCCCTGACAAGTTCACCTCAGCCATGGGGGCCCTGAGCAGGATCACCATTCAAGTCCCTCTCAGCCTCTTACCCCTGTATGTCCATCACAGGCCCCCACAGTCAGGCCAATGCCCATGCCATTCTAACCATGTCTTGATGCCAGCTTGTCTCCTGGCGGCTGACTAAAGCATCTGAAAGGCGGCTTTCTTAGGATATCAATTGTCAAGCACGTTGTCTAACTCCGTTGTACTGTCGCATTCATTTTAATCATATGTTTCTTAAAAGTTCATGTTAAAGCCATTGAAAAAGGATGCTATTTTAAAGCCCCAATGGCATGCTGATTTTTTATGCATTCATACAGGTCTTAATGGTCCCCTAATACTGTATCTGAAGTCTCTTTCTGAAATTCAGCCTTGGTGCAGAATTACAGCCACTTAGAGCCAGTGCCACAATGAAATGAAAATGAGGAGAGAGGCGGGGCAATGTGGGGGGTGGGGGTTAGCTTGCGGATCGCATTGAGAATCGGTGGAGCTAATTTTTTGGGGGGAGGGGGGCAAAATTCTCTGGGCGAACGAAATACAGGGAAAATTTCAGATTGGGTCATCTGAGCTGTCGTTCTCTCAGCGGTGGAGCAGAATGATCAAAGCACTCTTTACACCTATCGCCATTTCTAGCCATTGCATGACCATAGGCAGGCTAGGGTAACTCGTATTAATGTTAAAATCTCATAAAGTGAAATGTTCATGGGACCTTTACATATGTTTGGCACTAATCTGGTGAGTTGTACTGTCAATAGGGGATGCAGAAAAACATTTTTAGAATTAGTTTTTTTTTAGAAAAAAACAAATTTTAGGATGTCAGTTGTAATTACAATATTATTCAAGTCTGTGCTCATACTGTTCAGTATGTAAAAGCCTAAAATCTGTTTATTCATTTATCAGTGTTCACCAACCGTCGTCTTAGAGTTCATTTCAGAGGTGTTCGCTTTTAAGTCTCTAGGTCTTCATTTTAAGTCTCTAGGTTGCAAATTCAGGTTGAGCATTAAATATTTAGCGCAGGATTTTACTTTGGACTCGCTGTTAGCCGTCGGGTTTGACACGACCTCACAGAACGATCCCTTCATTGTAGAAAATCCTTCAGTGTGATTGACAGCACAATTACCTACTGTGCTAACTAGCTCAACTGACATCCAAACTACAGACTAACCTAATTGATCAATTAATTTGGCCTCTTTCCTTTTTAAAACCACTTCATTTCTTTTTAAAAGTGCTTCATTCTGTCCATTAGACAGAATATTATTTTTAAGAGGATTGGATTGTGATTGGAAACCATATTGAAACTGGATTTGATCAGAGCTGTGGTATTGCAGGAATGACAGTACAGTGCAAGTCAGTCAACATTTCAGTGACTTGAATCCTCGTCTCAAGTCCTCACCATTCGCTAATAATAAATGAACTAACACATTCTAAACCAAACTAATATTACATTCTAAAGAATCGTGGCTAAATCAACTTGATGTATGGTTTATGCCTCTCGCTGCCAAAACTACAGTTAGATTTCTACTGGTCATTAAAAATTGCATAGGATTTGTTTAATCGTTTGTATTTCCCCTCTCACTGTGTCTTGGCTGCAGCTTTTATTGGTTTCGCTTGTTAAAGCTCTGAAGAAGTGACATCAGCCTCTGAACTCTGAACTGTTTTTACAGTAACAGCAGCAGAGGGCAAATACAGGGCTAATGGTAAAAGGCTGATATTGCTTTAGACGGGCCTGCTGTGATGGGGTGTGCAGCCCTTGCCTCTATCAATCCCAGAATTCCGCTGCAGGGACAGAAAGCATGTCCGGCAGGACTGAGTCACTTCCTTCTCTCACCTCCAGCGATTAGGCCGAGATGGGCTCTCTGCTGACTGAGATAAATATCCCAGACGCAGCCTAGGGCTATTTGAGTCGCAGTAAGGGGGCTTAATTGTCTTTTGACCTACAGACGATGATGTACGTGTGTTTTTCCCCAGGACATGTACCATAGTGAAATGCACTTCAAAAAAAGGGGAAAAAAATACACACAAACTGCCGCAAGCATAAAAAACCTGGAGGGAAATTTTGCATAGTTTAAAGCCTTCTGTATTTTTCCTCTGGAGATGAAAAAACAGACAGTTTCGTTATAGCTGAAAATTTCCCCTGAAAATATATATATTTTTTTATTAAATCACTGCTCGTTTTCACCATTATAATTATAATTCTGTTGTAATTTTCCTGTTCATAATAAAAAGAGAAGGAAAAGCAAGACTGATATGTGGACAGATCACCTGCTGTCAGCCACCCAACCAAATCCGTCTAAACACCTAACCAGAGCCAAGTCTGCTTGTGGAAACTGACCATGGTGAGCAGATCAACCAGGATTTGTTGCACAAAGAGCATTCTGTTCAGCTTTGAATATCAGTGCCTTGCAGAAGCTCCTTTTGTTTTAGCACTGTTTCACTTCCTCACGACAGTGTACTGCTGAAATGCATCTAAGATCGACGGACTAGAAGAGTTAATGGTGGGAAAGATGAAATGTGGGAATCCGTTTCATCCACATAGTTTGTCCATTGTCTTTTTAAAGTGTGCTGATTTATCAAGATATTTATGGACAGTACAGTACTTATATTCCATGGTAGCTCGTCTGCACCGAAGGCTTTTCCAAAGCTGGTTTTGTGGCACAGTGCTGTCCAGTAAACACAGCTTGCTGGCTGCATGTGTAGGGATGGAGGGAGCAGATCAGGGGTCAGAGCCATTACAGGCCGACAGCCCCACTCCCCTGTTCCGCTTGGGTTGTTTGATCACTTTGATTTGTTCAAACAGAATAGCTCTCCCTAGGTTTACTGTGCTCCCCTCTCTCCACAGCTCCACAGGTGGCCCCTCTCAGTGTACTTTTCATTTATTTTTAATGGAGGTCTGCCAAGGCTGTGACCACAAATGCTCCCCACTACCACCATGTCCAAACCGGGGCCAAGTTCTGCAAATGCGAGGCTAAATGGCAATGAATGCTGCAAATTCACAGCCCTTTCCTTGACTCCCAGCTATCAAGAGGCAGTATGCATAGGCCAAGCTCACACCGTGGATGGTAATGGTTTCTGCAATACTGCAGTGGTGCATCTGGCCCACTGAAAGCACAGAGACGTTTCAGCTGGCTGAGAGTGAAGCACTTGGGAGCTGCCGGAGAGAGCGGCTGTGGATGAGGTGGTGGGGTCATGAGGGCTGCTGGACACACTTTTCTGTCATCTGTTCCAGAGTGCTGCTGCTGGCATTGCTGCCCAAAGATTATACAAAGCAGCTTCTATTTGTGTGTGTCTGTGTGAGTGAGTGAGTGTGTGTCTGTGTGTGTGAGGGAGAGAGAGCGAAAATGAGTGAGAGAGATTGAAATATGGCACATAAAAAAGGTATAATAAAGACCTCATTGAAAGGTGTCACAAGGTATTGACACTGTGGTATTGTAATGCAAAAATGCAACAGATTGCATGGTGTACAATGCACTCTCTATTCAACAACGCATTCCACGCTGTTAGTTCATGGATAGCGAAATAGATCAGGCCACTGTTAAGCACAGCTTTTGTTTAGTGTTTGTATGCTGCTACGGAAATCAGTTTAAATGTATCATATCAAACTAAAAAACAAATCCCACCCTGGTATTATATCAACCTGAATCCTTAATTTTAATAATAATAATAATAATAATAATAATAATAATAAAACATTGATCAAAGCTGCAAATTTCCATAATGCTCAATAACATTCACTTGGCAGGGAGCGCTGATATTGAGAGGAAGTGGCAGAAGACGCATGGGGTTGAGTAGTAGATTAATTAAGTAATAACCAATAAATTAATCGATCGTGGAAAAAATAGTTACCTTCTACCCTATCATAGCTATACATGCATGAACACACACAGTCGGAATCAATTAATTGAGTGTTAATTGAATCTGACTGTGTGTTCAAACGAATGTTAGATTCAAGCACACACATACACAGCACACACACAGTATATGCTGTGCACACGCTGTCATTTGTGTGGGGTATGTCGAAGCGAAAGGAGTTTTGTGGCTTTGGTTCGCCGAAACTGCATAGCCGAAAGCCTGAATCAGTCCCTGTTTCACGAGGTGTCATTTCCTGTAGAAGAGCAGGCTTAGAATACCACTGTCTGCTCAAGCCTCCAATTACACTCTCCACATTTCCACCCTCCCCTAATTGTCCAAACGTATTGCCGCGTTGGTACGCACTGCAGTTTCCTCACTCCCCGCAGAGGGCAACACAGTTGTGGAAACCACTCTGCACTGAATATTTGCTTTGAATTCCAATGATAACTTTAACAGGTGTAGAAGAAGAATTAATCTTGATAAGGCAAAGGCATGCATCTGTTTAAAATATGGCCTGAATATTTGTTATCCATTTAGACCTGTTGCTATTTTGTATTCAAAATAGACTAAATCCAAATGTCTGGAATTTCACTAAGCTGATTTTATTTTACACACAGAAGGATTAGTAATAACAGAACAGGGTCTGTCATGCATTATGCAAAATTTGGCAGTATTTAGTAACAGTAGTCCTCCATTTAGTTTTAACAGGTTGCCAGACTGTCCAGTTCAACAAAATCTGAATCAGCTCTTAAATGACAGACATCCTCGTCTGATATAATAGAGGCCCATAACCAAGGCAATTCTACTCGATTGCCTTTCAATAAAAATGTTAATTATGAAGTGAATGAGAAAACTTCTTACTCTTGTCGCAACCGAAATAATCTTCCGCTGAATACTTACGATTGACCATTTTGGATATTGAAGTACTCCAGTGACCCTTTAAGCACATAATGATGTTCTGTCTACTTCATCAAAGGTATTCATTTAATAAGATCATTTGGCTCAGTCGACTTTATCCAAGCTGTAATGCTTTGCAGTCTTAATAAATTTGCTAGAGCATCTGAGGCAGGGGGGTTGGGGGAATGGCCTCATGAATGAATAAACCATCTGCAACAGATTAATGGTGTAATAAAATATGATGGTTCTCATCTTTGCAGAGAAATCCTAACATTATATTCCGAGCCATGGGTGTGTTTCTCACTGAGATTAAACTTTCCATCTCTGTAATCCTCCTCAGACTGCAATGACCCAGACACACTGCCCACAGTGCAAGAGGGCTATGGGCAACCAAGACAACCTTCTAATGTACCTTTGATTCATAAGGGCAACGCAAGTAGTCGCCCTCCTCGTCGTCACTATGATATAATCTCTCTGTTTATGTACTTGAGCCAGGAGCTGTAGGTAGCCTCTTCTGTGCTGCAGCAAACCTTTGCAAAACGGCAGGGAAAGTTGCCTGGCTGAGAACAAGCAAGCGGAGGGTGAAGAATGTGCAGACCTGGTGTGAAAGAAATGTCACAGGGAATAAACTAAAGAGACATAAAAGTGAAACACCAGAGGGCAGTTGGTGGCTGCTGACGGAAGGTGGACAGGAGCCGCAAATAATGGAGTGTGTCGAATGTTTTCTTTTTCTCTGTCCTGGGGGCTTTGATTTTTATGAACTCGAAAGAGTCGCGCAGAGCCTTGTCCATCTATAGCCATGGTTACAAAAGAGTCTGAGAATTGAACCCAAGTTGACGCTCTTAGGACTTCAGCGTCAATTTGAACCATCTTGTGAGGCATTTTAACTAACATTGCCTCATATTATGTTCTGATTTTTACTGCTGCCTTCTTAGAATAAGGCCTTAATGTCAATGTAAATATGATGCCTTGGAGATGTCGCTTGTAATGATGCAAGTCTAGTGGTTTTGAGACAAGAGGACTTGCAAGAGTAATCGCATTCATTATTCTTTGCCTTATTCGACTCTGTGCTACATGCTTCATTTTGTGGTATAAAGAGAAAGACTTATATATTAGTGCTGTGTCAGACCACAAAAATTGATAAAAAATTATCTGGATTACTTTCAAGGGCACAAAACTCTCTAAGCCAGAACTAACTCATTGGCAGGTTGCCAATGTTACATGCTTGAAGCTGATTTTTTTTTAGGTTTTCAGACTGATGTAGTGCCTCACGTAGAAGGAGAATTGTTACAGAGGCACAGATGGTGGACTGCACTCATAACCCAATCGTGATGTCTACCGTTAATAGCGCTCTCAAATGTTATTGTCACTCTTCTTGAATGTTGTCCCCATTACCACTTTTCTTGAAAGTTCTCTCATCTGGTATTCAATAACGCTTTTCCCTATTTACACCCTTCATGAATGTTCTCCTCTCACTCTTGCCCCCCCCCCCCCCCCGCCCATTCATACAATACCCAAATGTTCTCGCCTCATTGCTGGCTTGCCACTTATTCTAAAATTTAGACTGTTGGTGTTTGTTGGGTTGGTGATCTCTGGCTTTTAGTATTACAGCCATTGAGAAAGACATTGTCTCTTGTTGATGTCATCTGGGGAAAAAACTCTTGTACTAATACACGAGGGATGGATATTCCGATAGCTAGTTGATTTGATAGCATGTTGAATGCAAAGCCATGCAAGTCTCTTGCTCCTCCTCAGGTCCTGATTTCACTCTCCTCTGTTTGACAAATCCTATTTCCTCGAGTGGGCTTTGCCTGGTCTGGATATAGGAGTTCAATTTCCACAGATGTATGAAAAACAAGCAGCCAATGACTTATTTTTCTTCACTAGCAAAAAAGAGGGATAGACAAAAAGAGAAAAAAGTAATTTAACCAGCATGTAGGTCAGCGATCTGGAAACTGTAATATTGCTTTTATGTTCAGCCCCATCTGGTATCTCCTACGGCAGTGTTTCTCTTTCTCTCTCTCTCTTTCTCACACTCACACGCTCTCTCTCTCTCTCTCTCTCTCTCTCCCTCTCTCTCTCTCTCTCTCTCTCTCTCTCTCTCT
>JBBPDC010000023.1:10995209-11006799 GCA_037974485.1 Hemigrammopetersius urotaenia
TCTATTTGTCAGTCTGCCTGTAAGTCTGTGTAGATTTCTATGCATTTTATATGACAGCACAAACAATCTAGACTGGCCACAGCCTCTGGTGTGTGGACATAAAAGGGCTGTTTAGTGAAAGGAAGTCCTCTGCTTGCTTTCCTCTTTATTTGACCCTCAGGGCTGAAGAAAACTGGGGGTTGTGGAGGTAGGTGGAGAGGGGCGGACTTCCGTTTTTCAACGTTTTATTCTGCTCAGTAAATGACAACACGCAATCTTGTTGCTGACCTCCGTCTGAACTTTTGCCTGAAGATACACTTTAACACTGGTCCTGTTAGTGGTGAGGAAATAATCAGCAACATCACAGAATAAGTGAAAATGAAGAGAGAGTTACTGTCTAATTATGGTGTTACAATATTCTAACTGTGTACTTGTGTTCTGCCTGGGTGGTTTGTTGGTGTGTGTGTTCATGACCGTGCAGAATACATAGAAACTTACCACAGAAATAGCCTATAAATATATGTACAGAACAGAAGTATCAGAAATATTTATTCATAATAACTAAATATATCAGTAGCCTTCTAAGTATTTATGGTTTCCACTCTCTGCCTTTATAACAGCTTCTGTTATTTTCAGAAGGCTTAGGTTCAGTTTCTTTTCGCATGTTTTTCTTGTAAACATCCTCAAAGTTCAGTCTAATAGGTTTACTGAATTTTCTGCTTCTCACAACAAAGTAAATTCTAGTGTCCAGTTTTGCTGTTTTAATTTGAATTTTCTTCTTTTTTGTTCCTTTTTTTTTTTTCAACAATTCAGTGATTGAACCCACAGTGGCACATCCGTTAGACACCCACAGTCTTCCTACCAATTTTTATTTATTTATTTTTTTTTATAGTGAGAGTTTTGGGACCAGCTTTTGTTGCGAACTGACTGGGTTTAAGGTCGGAAGGCTGGATGAATTGGTAGTTGGAGCACAAATATAAAAACAGGACAAATTAAATATGGAAAGATTTCATTGTATAATTATGATTAGAGCAAATCTAATCATAGCAAATACAAAAAATCCAGCTTTTTTGTAATGCTGACAAATGAATAACGTTAGACATTTTGGCGTTTTTTTGAGTGGACATTAAATGAATGAAATGGTGGTCACTGGCTGACAGGACTCTAGTTCTTTAAATCAGTCTCAAATCACACTTTGTTTTGCTGGTAGTAATTCTGAGCAAAACTCACTACTAGCAAACCGTAGAGGTTTCAGAGGAATAAAATAATATTCTAAAGATTCATAACAAATGATAGATTTATAGCTCTATTGTACTGTGATAGTCTGAAGTCTTGTAAAGCAAAAGTGTTCCACGCTTCCCTGCCTTTTAACTCCTGACCCTCTTAACTAAGAGGATGTATCACTCTTCCCTCTGCTGACCCCTGCGAACACCTCCGCATATCTTTGACCCATTACTGCCACTTTTCTGGGTCTGTTTCTCTATTGATCAGAGAGGTCCCCGCTGCCCTCGCCTGCACACTCGAGAGAGGAGAGACGTGGAGATCGTATCCAGCGTGAACACCCGACGGTCCGAGACGGAACCGTGAGGTGCTTGTGTGAAATTCATCTGGTTTAATCAGACACTTTTAGACTGAAATATATGATGATGAAAGAAACATGAAGAAAGGAGCAAATTGTAATGCCAGTTCACTGTCCTTCAAATGAAGCGGTAAAAATGTTTGCCCATGTTTTTAGTGCGCCTTCCAGATTCCTGATGCTTTTTTCTTTATTAGTTTGACATTGAGGATGTATTAAAGTACAAAATATGTTATACTACAGAACTAGCAGAATCCTGTCTATGGACACTTTGCATGCTTCCTATATACCTAAGAATGCACTCAATTTAAATTGTCTCTACTTCTGGTCTTTGTGCCTCTTACAGAATTTTTATTTTTGTAGAAAAAACAGCAGCGCTGTACCCTCTTCAAGTGCACTTCAAAAATTCTTTGAAAGTGCTGTTACTCTCCTTTAATTGTGTGTTAGTCACGCATACTATTTACATGTCTAGTTTAATTGTGTTTTGACAGAGGCTGCTAACTTAATTGCACCTGAATCATTGGCATTGCAGGTGTAACGTAGGCTCACACTGCATACATTTAAACCTCTTGTTAACTTTAATTGTCCAGTTTTTGTTAACTGGTAATGTGCCAAAATGTCATGAATGGTGATTCTCTTTTTTGGTCCATCCTGTGGGACATTCGCCACTTCGTCATATTATGAACGTATTTTTGTTGCATCCTTAACACTCATAGCTCCTTTTTCTAAAATCCTTCGTGATCTCAGTGCTGCCAGGATTCAATGAAATAATGGAGCTCCATTGCCTTTTCTAAACGTCTTGCGTTCTCCAGAGCCTCTAAAGCACTGAAGGATCCCCATAAGGAATCAGAATTGCTTCAGTGGAATTGTTTTTCCGTTGTTTTACTGTCGGTGGTTGTTTTGTTTTCTTTTTGTCTTTTCTGGTGTTTGTAGAAAAGGTAGCTCTGTGCTTTATGCTGTTTGTGGGTTGCTGATGCTGGATCGTCCGTCTTAAGTCCATTATTGATGAAGTAAGGGACTTTCCTCATCACATAGCCATCTGTTCTCTCGTTTCCCAACACTGTGGTCTCTGTCATCAGCTGAGCAGAGACTTCCTGGCACAAATTCTCATTTAAAGTGCATTAATATCTCATGCTCTTGGTACTCTCTCACCCTGCTCAATGGGGCTGTTTGGGCTTCTGCATTGGTTTAATTTGTAGGCATCATAGTACATAATTGAATGCAATAGCATGAATATTATTGTAGGAGCTGTGGTGTGCAGCTTAGTAGAGTCTCATATGGTGAGTATCATGTGGTGAGTTATTCCCTGCTTTATATTTCAGTAATTAAAGTGCCACGAAGGAAGTCTGGCATGGTGCCGATGTTGTGCTGTCACAGCGAGAGCTTCTGCATATATAACATTATTATATGCCCTAAGTTCTTTTGTTCTGTCCTTTTCTTCACTTTACATTACAATACATTTCTTTGGCAGACGCTTTTATCCAAAGTGATAAAAAGTTTCTCTCATTTTCTCTTCTCTCTTATTTTCTCTTCTCTTCTCTCCTCTTCTCTTCTCTTATTTACTCTTCTCTTCTCTCTTATTTCCTCTCTGCATTTTTTTCTTGCCATATCTCCTTTTTTCTCCTCTTCTCTTCTCTTTCTCATTTTCGATCATTTTCTTTTCACTTCTATTCTCTCTGTTTCTCTTCTCTTTTCTCTTTTGTCTTCTCATATTTCTACTCTTTTCTCTTTTGTCTTCACTTCTATTCTATTTTGTTTTGTTTTCTCCTCATTTCTCTCTCTTTCTCTTCTCTCTCTATTTCTCTTTTCTCTCATCTTCTCTTCTCTTCTCATCTGTGTCCAGCTGTGACTGGAGTCGCATGTGTTTTTGCAAGTCAGGACAATTTTCTGTGTGTCTGTAAACACTCAGGTGTTTTTCACAGCTGATTCATGCACAACATCCCATCTCAGCTGCTCCAGACAACCTGTTAATATTGCATGAATGCAGAGTGGGGGACTTCAGGGGGCTTCATCAGGACAGATTTCTCTCTCTCTCTCTCTCTCTGTCTCTCTCTATCTCTCTCTCTCTCTCTCTCTCCCTCTCTCTCTCTCTCTCTCTCTCTCTCTCTCAGCACACACACACACACACACACACACACACACACACACACACACACACATTTACGTTCCTTGTCTCTGCCTCTTGCACCGTCTGTCGTCTGCTGCTGTCCTGAAAGGGAGCATCTGGGCTCTGGTGAAGCTATTGAATGCAATATGTCTTTCCCTCCTCCAAATATTTTATTGTATTTGATCTGCTGTTTGTACAAGAGGTGATGGAGGCCATGTGTACCCTTCCGACTGTGACTGGCTGCTCCTCTGGGAGCAGCACTGAGATGAGAGCAAAATCAATAGTAAGGATGCAGAGAGAAAGAGGATTTGACCTGATCCTAAAGAACATGGAAAAGAGAAAAAAGCGAAAGATGAAAGTGACGGGGAAAGAGGGACGGGTACATTGCTGCAAGAAGAGAGAGGCACAGTGAAGATAGAGTGAGTGAGAGAGGCGGCTATATCACTGGTGGATATCTCTGACAGACACCAATGGTGTCGATGTACTGAAACACATTAATATTTATACCCATTAGCTACTGGTGGATGAAGAAGCCAAAGAGCCATCTGACAAAAAAACAAGCTTTCCAGACCAGTGGTTCCCAAACTTTTTAGGTCACACACCCTGCGCACACCCACAGTTTGCATCAAAGTTACGCTGCACCCATTTCAAGAGTGAGTGAGGGTAAGGAACATGCCAGGTTCTAAGGTTTTGTTCTACCAAAAGGGGGAAATACTTGCAAATATGTATAGCTAAGGCCGTCACAGTCCTAGCTGTATAGATTTTAGCAGATGATTAGTTAGCATACAAATAATAGTGAATAATGATTTAATAATTTAATAACTGCAAATAACGATTTAAGTCTTCGTTCGTTTTACAGTAAAGCTAGTCATAATATTCATACAGCTTAAGAATAAGATGTATTTATTACCAACTGTATTGATCAGCAGCATTGCTTCGACTAAATATCACATTGCACTCTGTTAGTATGCGCCAGCTGGAACCAACATGTTTATATTTAGTCACTCGGCTGAATAGCTAATTGTCAAGACAGTACTGTGGCTGCAATGGTCTTTCGAAGTTTAACAGATTGGGTGGGGTGATGAACGCGCAGGTGGTTTTGTAGATTTGTTGTATTATGCTTTTGACACATTTCCCCCCCAAATTCAACAGATTGCTTCATCCAAGGTATTAGGCTCTCCTTTCTCATTTAGCTTAATACCAAAATGCACCCACAGCGTTGCTGTGGTATTTGGTTTTGCAATTAAATTACCCATAATGTTCACATCACTGGAAGTAGTTTGATGTTACCAATTCTCTACTTGGGAAGTTAAAGCATAGCAGAAGGTCTAAAAGGTGATAAAATATGACATTTCTGTTTATAGAGGCTCTTCCTGAGCAAGACCCTTAACCCCAAGTTGCTCCAGGGAGACGGTCCCCTGTAGTTAGGGATTGGAAGTTGCTTTGGATACAATCGTCTGATAAATGCCGTAAATGTAAATGTGCAGTAATTGCAGCATATCTATTTACAGTTAGTTTAATCAAACATAAAATAATGTATCACTATTTATTATCATTACAAGGCTGATAATTTAACTTGAAACAGATAGCAACAAAACAATATTATTAAGAGTTAAATGGTCATTCTGAATCCACCCAGTGTCGGCACTTGGAATAATGAGTCAAAAGAATGATGGGCTTAGTCAAAGTATATAGGATATTGACTCATACCAGTTCATAGATGATTGGCTCAGGAAAAACTGGGAGAGAGGCTAATTTTATTTTAGATTTAATACAGCACAAGTCACTAATGATCTAAAAAAAAATCCTTTCCATGCATCGTGAACCCCTAGGGGTCCTTCAGAGCACTTTGAGGACCTTTAATGCAAGCGTGTTGTTAATTATGCATTGTTGGGGGCCTGACTGAAAAGTTAGCGGTGGCTCTACTTTATCACTGACTAGACTGTCCATTGAATATTTGTTGAGTAGTTGTTGCATATACTTGTTTAGTGAAATAATACCGAACACAGATGTCTTATTTTACACTGAAGCTTTACAAAGCTTAAATTCATGAGGTTGAATGAGGTTATAGTCTTCTGTAAAGCATCTTCTACCCTACAGAAGTTCCTACCAAAGTACCAGATCACAGGGAAATCACAAATCAACACTGTACACCTTGGTGGTCTTATACTAGGTGTCAGTATATGAATGGAGATATACTGTATATTAGGGAGGTTATGGTTATAGATTTTGATGGCATGATTACCTTCTAGGAAATAATTACAGTTTTACGATTATCACAATTATTTTGCATGTATCAATTTCACAATGTATGCAATCACATTCTTTAGTAGGTTTAACCTTTTAATGCACTGCTGTCTTTTTTTAAGTAAAAAAAAGGACGCTAAAAGACCCACCGTCTTGAATATGTCCCTCTGTATTCTTGGGGTATCCAAAAAAACTCCCATACGGCAGACACCTTTTTGGGGGAAAAAAAAAAAAAAACGTATACAGTGTTTTTCTCTGCCATTGTTTAGTGTGGTCAAGTGAGCCGTCATTCACTGATTGCACTGCCTGTGTGTTTCTAGCATGAGTGCACAGCTGGTGAAACGTCGTTCTGGGCAAGTCCCACCAATCCATTGAGGAGCCTATACGATTAATTAGCCATGGCGTTTTAAATCGCAGTTAATCGTGAAACTGGTTAATCATGACATCCCTACTGTATAGTCCATCCCAAGTGCATATGAGAGTCTAAGCTGTCTAAGCTGTCTGTGAAGTGACGATTTCTGGCTTGAGAGAGACACTGCAGATCGACCTCATTAGAGTTCTTTCTCATTTGTGGAGTCACCTTCATGGCAGGAGGAGCGCTGAGTGTATGGATATTGCTGCGCTGAGACTGTACACACCTGCTTAGAGGACCAAGGAGCTTGATTCTACTCTCACACCCACACACACGCAGGTGCTATGGCTGATTGGCATCTGGTGTTTCTATGGCAGCAAGTGAAGGAGGCTTAAAAAAATGCCTATAAGCATCTAATGAGGCAAGACAAAAGCATCTCAGATGTTACATTTGGACGTGTTTGGATCTTAGTTCTGTATCGAAGTCACAAGGCCCTCTAGCGCACCATCTGGAAGCCCCCAGAGCGGCCACCAATAAGCCCACTCACATGTGACTCATGACTGGCTTTAAATCAGTTTAAATACTGCATTCGTTTAACCCTGTTAACCACTGCTAATGCACTAGGGGTGTGTGAGGGAAGGCAGGGAGCGAAAGTGTGGCTGGAGCGGAGCGGGGAGAAACAGATCTGTGAGAAGCTGCTCACTTCACTGACTTTGCGGGGGCATTTAGAGCCACATGTCACCTGCCGTCGTCACTAACACAGTGCAGTTCTCAGTGTCAACACACAAGCTGTGCACTGCCTGAGATAAACAAAAGCTGGGGTTGTCTTCTTTATACTAAATATTGCACTTTTGTCTCCTGTGTGTGTTACTGACACATTTGTTTTCTTGTGTTTTCACAGGTGATCTCCGCCCTGTCCAGAATCTCCCACCACAGCATCGCTCAGATCAAGGGCATCAGGTAATTGTTCAGCTCACACTGTGTCTGGCTTTGGCCTCATCTCTGGTGTCTGGTCCCAGGCAAGAGGCACATATCATAGCGTGTTCACAGCTGAGAGTGGACAGTATTATAGATTATTACGATCATAAATTGTGCTGTGATTCCATTTTCTGTGTCCATCATCACTATTGTCACTACAGGGCTGAGCAATTGCGTGTCATAAATTTTTCCTCAGCTATTGGCTCAGGTGCCCCTTTCATGTGGCCTCCTTCCAAAAGTGCTTTAAGAAAGCGTCTGGCTCTCACAGTAGCATGTGGGGGCAAGCTGTGGGCCAATGCTTGCTGTGCAGTGGGGCAGTGAGCCCCTGAGGTACCTCTGTCTCCTTCTCCCACTTTATAGGCCACTCTGGAATCAGTTTGCATCTCTTTAAGTGTCAAGCCTAGGCGCTCCGTACATAAGACACACTGCCCTGGCTCCACAAATAAAGCCTTTTGTCCGACAGGGTAATGAGCTGTTGGAGCAGCCCATTAGGCCTGGAGCCAGAGGGGAAAGAAGCTTGGAGACGGATGTTACCATTAGATCAGCTTCGTACAACATGGAGAAAGGTGCCTATCTTCAACAGCCAAAACGTTCCATGTTTATTTATCAGCAATCAGGAACTAATCACTGTGCCTTTTGTGCTTAACATGGACGTGAAAATGAGCCTGTTATCCTGAGGTTTCACAAAGGAAGGCTAAAACATGGGGCCTGTAAATGTTGGCATGGTGGAATAATAGGAAAGATCTGTGGATACAGCTTGGCAGGGAATGCAGCCTCTGTGACTAATGCAAGTCAAATTTACCCTCTCAAATGTTCCCTGTGAGTGTTTTAAGAGCGCTAGGAGCGCAGTCTGATTCAGGGAGTTCTCATAATTTCCCGCAATGTGAGGGAGGTTGAAGAAAGGCAGCCTTGTGCCCTTGCTCAGCGTAGGGTGTCTAAGGATGGCGAGTGTGTTCCGGCACTCAGCTCTGGTGCTTGCCGTAGTTATGGAAGCTGTGGCTTGGCTTGACCCTCAGGGTTTAACCGTGGCACTGTGAAAGATGCCACTCTTCTGAAATCCTGACTTTTCCAGATTCTTTATTTACAGTACTATAAGAATTTAAAGCAGGGTTATGGCAGTGTAGTCTTGCAGCAAAACATGCAAAAAACTGTTTAAATTGAGGAAATACAATGTTCGTGATATGTAACAAAATGCAATGTTTTGCAATATAAAAACCCATCCTTCTGGCCTCTGACCCGAGAATCTGGGTCTGTTTATGGCCTGTAATCATTCTTTAGAGCTGCACATCATTTCCCAGGCTTGTCAATTGATTAGATGCTGAAGCCTATTGAGCTTTGATGAGGGCTCACAGTCACATTTCTCTGTGACCTCTTTGCCTGTATGGGTATTCATTGAAGAGCTCAGGGGTTTGCTGAGAGTGTACTGACCCACTTTGCAGACAAGCGGGTTGTCCATAGTTGCTTTTTTGTTCAATGGCAGCATAGTATTATTATGTTGAATCTGTATCTTATGTACAATTTTGAGCCAATTTCTGTCAGTTTGTCCATTGAAAGTAGGAACTAAGCAAATTTACTTCTCTTTTCACTGCTTTTTATAGGCTAAATTACCCTTTTTGTAAAATGTAGTATAAAAGGCAACAGCTGTACAATAGTACATATTGCTATGAGGTTGCCAGATATGGAGCTAAACCCTAAAACTGTCAACACAATCAGCTGAACTGAACAATTGGTCCATTTTAGAACTGAAGCAGTAACTGCACCACTTAGTGTTGTGTGCAATACTCTCCATCATTAATCAGTGTTGTCTTTTATATTAGCAGCACGTGGGTAGTGAAGTGAGTCTGGTTTTTGCCCCTTGCCACTTACAGCATGCCACTTACTGATAGCACCACACCGTGTTAGCACAGATTACTAGTATGCAGTTTATTTATTTCATTACTGCTGTGTTCTGGTTTTTTTTTATTTGTTTTTTTATTGCATTTCATTTTATTGCACTCCTGGTGTTGTGCTTACAGGTTTACATACATGCTTAGTGTAGTTTAGTCTTCATCACATTTCTGTAGCTTGCACCTAATCCAGGCTTATTCGCTTCTACCCATGTACCTAAGAGACAACCTGTGCCCCTGGTGGGTATGGCTCTGTTTGGCCATAACCACCCTCATTTCCTCTGAGCTTTCCTGTCCACAGAGCTCTCACCACTGACTGCAATGTGAATAGCTCAGAAGGTTGAACTGGGTTGCTTTGAGGCACACCACAGTTTTTTTCTTCACATTATTTTTCTAAAAAGTGTGTCAGTTGTTTAAGGACACACCCAATTAAATGAAAACAGCTGCTGTTATGAGAAGTGCCTTCTTCCTAATTATAGTGACACAGATGCATTTTGCCTAGTTGTGGTTCCTCTGTGAGAGGGGAAAATGCATTAAGTGTCTTATGCACCAAACTTATTTGTGTTTCCTGTTTCACAGCTGTCTCAGTTCGCATATTGCGGTTGTCTTCGAAATTGTACCTTCAGAGAACAAGTGGAGAAGATTTCTATCCATATTAGAGTATGTTAATGTAACAAGATTATATTCTAAGTACTTTTGGACTGTTATTCATATGTTCTGAAATGTTCACACCATGTAAGTGTCACGCTTGGAGCAACCCCGGCCTCCAGAAAATATAAAATGGTACAAATACGGGTTTACTTTTAAAAAAATACCTTTAAGCTGAGTTTAAAATGAAATTAAAATGTTTTGGGAGCATGAACACTTTAATTTTTTACCACAGATTGTCTGTTTTTCACAATTCATGGGCATTGTGTGCTCGGCCAGTGCTCCAACTATGCCCGGCAGACTCATCTACCCTCCTGAGGCTGTTAGATTTATGTAGATTCAGTGTAAAGCTCTTGTGACTTTGGTTGAACTGTGACTTTGAGCCACAATCTGTGTGTTCAACACTCCTTTTCCTGCCGTGAACAAATTCAGTCACCTCCTGTGAGGCTGTCAGCTCAGTTTACTGACCAGATACATGGCACTGAACAGTGAAGACCTGCCATGGACTGCATCCTTTTGGATGGTCACTATATGGCGCAGCATGCTTGGAGGAGAATTTTTGCCATTACGGCAATTCATTGACGACTGCAATATCAAGCATCACACTAAGTAAACAGGGGAGGCATCTACCCAGAGATAACAAGGCCAGTTATACTCTCTTGAGTTCCTAATCACTGATGGCAGTGGCATCACTAAGTATCAAGCTCTCAATCTCCTGACAGAATGATTCAAGAAGTCAAGAATGATTACTCATCACCTGCAAAATGTGAAATTAATCATAAAAATGCAATAATCAATCCTCGTTCTTTTACTCTTCCCCCTATTTTTTCTTCTTTTTCTAACCTTTCCCTTTTTGTTTGCCTCCTCTGCCGCTGCCCCCCCCCCCTTTTTTTCATTGTATGCTGCCGTTCTACGACATTACACATGCTCAGTTACAGTCTTACCAAATGCTGCACTCACTTGTGATGTCTCTGAATTTGCCTGCTAAGCCTGAATGCATAGCTAGAGTATATAATGCATGCAGCACCGTGCTGTTTCATACATGGCTGAATATGAAACTACTGATCTACGATCAATTCTCACTTCCCCATAACTGTAGTCGTTACGATATGAATGTGAAAAAGCGGAGCCTGGATCGATACTGTTAATCTGAGAGGAGTGAAACATCAGAAGCCAATATGTTATTTGTCAATAAATAGGAATATTTAATTAATTGTTTTCATGATTTTGGAATTTCCAAATGATAATTTAGTGTTCTGTGTATAATATGCATATATGTATGTGTTGTCACTAGTTGTTGGCATATCCATTATTTGAAACAAACACACACATTTTGTACGAGGGTTCAGTCCACTGCATGAGTAGGAGTTAAGGCCGCAGACTTAGGGGAAATAAGTAATTGCTTTAAATGTAATTTGGATTTCAGTTGTTCCCTAAACATAAATGTCTAGGTCTGGTCCTTGTACATAGTAAAGCAAGCAGACAGTTAGTTATTGGTTGTGTTGTCTTGTATGCATGTGGATATCGAGTTGCTTCTGATTGGTTCACATTATTATGAGGTAGTCGTGTTAGTAGGGAAAAAAATATCCACCTAAATTTTGTGGATTGTTATTAGAATGGCCTCTCTTATGCTCATTCAGTTTCTGATTTCAGTAAACAATCAATCATAGAGCCCTAATAGGGGTACCACTCCTATTCAATAAGAATATACACAAGTGTTCTTGTACCATTAGAACAGGAGTCTCAAACCTGTCCAGAAAGGGCCGCTGTGGGTGCAGGTTTTCATTCCAACCAAGAAGAAGCCAGACCTGAGTAAC
>JBBPDC010000023.1:11017616-11028324 GCA_037974485.1 Hemigrammopetersius urotaenia
TGTGAAAGGCGCTTATAAATAAAATGCATTATTATTATTATTATTATTATTATTATTATTATTATTATTATTATTATATGATCATTATACCAACTATCATGCAATATATAACCATCACAAAAACTGTATGTGCGGGAAAAACACAGATTTGAAATCAGCATGAAAAACACTACAAAACCCACATAAACTCTTCTCTGATGATTTTGACCTGTGTTATTAGAGGCCAAACTATCGTTTATTTTAACACTCGTCTCGGTCACGTGATATGCTACAATCAAAACGTAGCCCACAAGCTAGTAGACAACAAACGTCATTGGGGAGCTTCTTCATAAAGACTTTGTTTTTAGTTGTATCTATACTGGTGCGTGAAAATATTTTACATGAAACTGGTCTGTGACGCGAAAAAGGTTGGGGATCGCTGTGTTATACCACTGTGAGGTGTGATGGTGGAGTTGCGCAGATATGCTCACATGGTTTTACAGACTGAGGGAAGACATTTACAAAGTACGCCTTATAGCTGAACATTATGCTGCAAGGCCTCAGCAAGCTTCTCTGTTTCCAAATGTGAAATCATTTGAAACTACATTAAATCTGTGGCAAGTGCAGCTGGAAAAGGGTAGCACTGCATTTTCCTACTCCAGAAAAACAAAATAAAGCTTACCATCTTAATCTGCTGAGTGTGTCAAACTAGGTTTCAGGACACAAAAAGTAAATAAAAGGAGCTTGACATATTTGTGGACCACCTGACAACATGCAACAGAAAATCATTGAGCTGCAAAGCAATGACAAGCTCAAAACTGTGTATAACAGTCTTTCGCTGTGAGAGGTTTATAAACCTTATGTATGTCCCAGACTTCATTGATTCTGGAGGGAATTGCTTAACCGGCTACAAGCAGTATCATTACTACCCTCAGATACTTCACCAAAGAGAAGAAGATTTAGCTGTCACATTAGAGGCGTGTTCAGTACCGATAATTTAGTATGGCCCTTGAAGGATGAATGAAATGGCCCTTGTTAGGAAAAAGGTTCCCTATTCCTGGCATAGAGGAATGAATCACAGGCATCCTTGAACTTTAGCAAATAGGTTTTCTATTCAGACATTTCACAAATTTTAAGCAGATTTCAGACAGTACAAGAAAGTCTTTCCATCAACTGCTGTGGGCGAATTTCGGAAGATGTCACATGCATGTACTACATGGTGTGGGATAACAGAGTGGCTCATCTCGCATGATGGAGGGATTTACTCCTTTTCTAGCTCTCAGAAGACCAGTTTTACATGTTGTACATGGTTGTAGAGGCTTTTGGTATATAACCCCCATAAATGTCCTTAAGCTCCCTTCAATAAATGTGGATTATTACTTTGTCATTCACACACACACGCACACACAATTTCTATTAATTATACTTTCAATAAAAAATAAATAAATACTGTTATTAGAAATTATAGAAAGGGAAACAAAATAACAGGTCCATTAATAATGTGTGCATGTGAATTCCGTAAATGAACAAAATATACACACATGCATATACATCTAATGAACACATATGTTGGGCCCATTTTATTAAATTTCTCCTCTCTAGGAAAGGCTTAGTCTCAAGCGAGGCTCCTGGTCACATGGACAAATCTGAGACTCTGGGCAGAGTTGGCTGTGATCACTTAATAAGGGCTGAACCCACATACCGAACCCATGGGAATGGAACCAGAGTCCATATGCGTGATTGAGAATTTTCATCTGTTGCAGTGTTTGGAGAGGAAACACAGGAACACTTGTATCCATCACTTTTTTCGTATTTGTCTTTCAGGTCGTATTAGGCCACAACGCATGAGTAATTTAAAAAAGTTTTATAGCTTGATGAACAGTTTCAGTTTTTGTTTTAAAAGAACTAACCACTTTGAAATGTGCTTGTTGATTAACACAAACCCGGTTTTCCTGTTTTTTGGACCATGCCCACTCTGGGCCATGTCCACTCTTGTCCGTTTATAGGTCCATGAACCTGGTCCACCAATTGGGATTATGGTCAGGATCCGCTGATCTGTCTGAACTGTATCTGTGACGTGGAGAATAGCAGTCATAATCCAATATGTCAGAGGTTTCATGCTGTTTCAGGGCTGTAGCCTCATACTACCATAGCTGCCTTTTCTGTGATCAAGTCTATGGGGAAAAGTTTGCAGCCCTAGCTGCTCAGGCACACAAATGCAGTCAGCATTGCGTGCAGAGGCAGAGTTCTTCCCTTTGCTGTCCAGAGGTAAATCAGATGGAAAATAGACAGCGATACAGGAGTTTGGGGAAAACACACATGCATGCACATTCATGTACAAACGGCATCCGCTTTCTTTCTTCCCCCCTGACAGATTCTGCCCTGAGACACACACTCTCACTGTGGAATCCAGTTCACAGATCACTGCACTAAGCATCATTCAGCTAATGCTTGTCCTCAGGGCTGTTTTGGAAAGGGGAAGGTATTCTCTTTAATCTTATGTCCTCTGTTCATGTTGCTCTGCTCTTTATAAGAGTCAGCTGAAGTCTTTGGGCAGCTGTGAGTGGCCCAGAAAAGGCATGAGTGTAACAGCACATCGTGACACATTTCTTCGTGATGCC
The DNA here is from genome assembly GCA_037974485.1 of Hemigrammopetersius urotaenia. Lineage (NCBI taxonomy): Eukaryota > Metazoa > Chordata > Actinopteri > Characiformes > Alestidae > Hemigrammopetersius > Hemigrammopetersius urotaenia. The sequence continues at coordinate 11,020,217 of JBBPDC010000023.1, forward strand.
AAAGTGTGATAATGCACAACGTGGACATGGGTGATTGCCGCATTCTGTGGATCATGCAATATAATGCAGTTGTGCTATTTGAGTGCCAAATGTTAACACTCTACAGCATGTAAATGTTCCATGACTAAAATCTTCCAGCAAGTTCAGCACAACACTCAACAGCATGTAAATGTTCCATGACTCACGATTTAACTCGATTTTCACACTTACTGTTATACAACACACTTGACACGTGCCAGCTCATTCAAAGTCATTTGATGAACAGCTGAACACACACCATCATGTTTAGGGTCATACGAGGCACACATTCTGTGTCGTACAGCACACTGCACGTTCTGTGATGCACAACTTAATGCACACCCGCATGTTTGGTGTCCTACAGCATGTTTCATGTGTATAGTGTCATATTGCACAAAGCTAAACATATCTCAGCATGTCCAGTGTTGCATGATGCACATTGAAACTAACCAGTGTTAAGTGACACACGCTTTAATGCACAGCTTGTCCAGTGTCATACGACACACAGCTTAACACACCAGCATGTTCAGTGTTGTATGGCACATACCTTAATGCAACTCAGTGTGTTTGATGTCAATAATCGCCACAATGTCAGAAATATGAGAAACTTGAATGGGAGTATAAATATATCAATTGAAGTTATTAAAAATAAAAAAAAAACCTTTTTCTAAACCTACAGAGCTACCAGACCATACCAAGAGCATTATTAACCTACAAGCTCCTGACCAGGATCTCAGTTACCTTTCATGACTCTTACTTGTGTGCTGGAAGGGTAGAGCTTAGTATCATCAACTGCCGATGACAAGGGGTTAAACCAGCATACAATAAACACACCTCACTGTCAGCCCCATGCAATATACAAGTTAATGCAAAAAAAAAAATGATACAACACATACTACTATCGGTTTAATACAATTAATACAATTAATACACATTTCCAGGCTTTCTGCCTCCTAGATTTTGTCTAGAACCCTATATGCTAAATCAAATTGAATGATGAGCTGAGAGTATCATCCCACCCTTAGCAGAAACTGTGTTGGGCGTGTGAATCTAGGTATGCACCTCCGAGCAGAAATGGCTTGGAATTCATTGTGAGTCAGCTTGGGTAATGAATCAAGAAGCAGCGGTCTGTCTGTCTGGGTGAACCATACAACCTCAATTAAAGCTTCAAACAATTCGCACTCTGTGTGGACCATAGTATTGCATATTTGATTGGGACCAGCACCTTTCTGCTGTCTGCCCATTTTTCTTCTTTCCAGTACAGAAGATGCATTCACGTCATGTTTCCCTTATGGAAAGAAAGCTGTCTAGCTGAGTCGCACTAGAATTTGATTACTTTGTGCTTATTGGTAATTGTGTAGGTATGCGGCTTGCAAAGCCGCTTCTGTTACCTTGAACATTTCATACATATTTCTGATACTGGTAACTCAAGATAGTGAGTGACTGACAGGCCGGCAGAGAGTGTGTAGGGGCCGGAGAATCTTCAGCAGAATTTATTGAGCATGCACAGAATGTGCTATCGACAGCAGAACAGGTGAAGTGCACATAATCATGTTAAGCTCTTCAATGTACATTGATGCCTTTGTGTAGATAAAGATATCGGTGTTAAGGAGCCGGAAAGAGACTTGGTGTTCACAGCAGCGTGAAAATAGATAAACGACACGTGCATGTCCCTGATCCCCCCAAGGCAGTGTTTACATTGCTTCAAAACATGGGTGACGTTCTGCGCAGCGCTCTAACTTGGACGAGTGTGTGTTCTGTGTGTTTAAACACCCTGTATGAAGTTAACATTTTATATAATTACATTTATGAACAGATTTTATCTTTGTACATCATATGTTTTAGAAACAGGGTTATAGAATGTTTGACCTTTGTTTTGTTTTATAACTTGTGAAGAAACCTTAAAACTTGTGAAGAATACCTTAACAGAGTGGTCAAAAAGCCAAGAAGATAAATTGGCCAAATTATTTTGCTGGCATTTAAAAAATGTAATTTTTTATGAGTTTCAGAGGAACAAAACTCAACAAAGATTTTTTTCCTACAAAAACGTTGGGACATACAAACGCCACCTTGCATTTTCTCTTCAGCAAGGTTGCGTTTGTTTGTCCCAACTAGATAATATAATAAAGTTTATTGTTCATCAGATGGATTTCCTGCCCTATTACTCAACATCAGCTTGCCCGAATAGTGATTTTCACTGCTGATGCGACTTTGTGTGCAGTCATTAATGTTGAGCTATGGATGCTGCAGTTTGGTGCTGAGGTGGTGCAGAAGGTGATACAAATAGACAGTTAGAGGTCAGTGACCAAGTACTTCATTCCAGACACATAGCCAACCGCATTTATTGGCCACTGTAGCCTCAGTCATCCATGGCGATGCATTTTGCCAAATTTTTGAAACAGCTGTTGTGAAATTGGGGGGAGAAAATGAGGAAAGTTCAGATTTGTTGGTTTCGGCACAGATTTGTACTCTTTCAGCCGTGCTTGCTTCAAGCTGTGTTGCTGCGTGTCACAGAAGCAGACTAAACTAAGGGAGCGTAGTGAAAACCACATTGTACAGAATACCTCCTGCTCTCTGACGTTCCAGTTCCTTTAAGAGTGAGTGCATTTAAATTGAGAGGCATCAAAGTGCATTCAGCCGAAGTTGAGAACTTTGAAAGCTGTAATAATACTGTCATGGTATGTTAAGACCACATTAGTAATCTTCTTATTGGCTTATAGTATCCTCACAAATGTGTGTGCTGCCACCCAGAGTTATACAGCATTCAGACTTAAAAGGCTAATTACTGTCATGTAGGCATGTATCGACTTAATTGTCTAGCAGAATTATTTAAGCTCTGAACTATAGCAGTTAATATGTCAGTAAAGAAGATATTAACTTTCACACATTCACATTTTCAGTGCTAATCTGTTTGGGAAGGGTTGCCTGAATTTACATTACTCTGTTGAAATGTATCTGTGCATCTTTTCTAAATGAATGAGGCACTCCATTAATCGGCCAAATGCGTGTAAAGTCCCAGCTGCGTTCGCTTGTCACGCCTGTTTTCTTCTGCAGATGGAAACAGCAGAAGAAGAGAAAAGAGTCAGTGGCTGCCTGGAGCCTTCATTCATCGAGAAGTGCTTTGTGGTGGCATTGGCTGGCTGTTTTGGGCAAGGGGTTGTGGGTTGCCCATGACAACCAGAGACAGAGCAGCCGCAGACATGCCATCTGGCCAAGCTGGTGGGAGCCATATAGTGTTAACAATTCACTAATTTTATAAAAATTCATATGCTTGTGATCTGGACCAACAGCCCAAACCATCTGTTTTGTTACCACCTGAATTATTACTAAGGGTGGTCATTATGGTAATGTGGTCATGTTAAATACATTCTTCTTCTGATTTTACTATCACACAGCAGAGCTTTGGGGTTCGACTGATTTTGATGGTGCTGCCGTGGTTGAAAATGTATGCAATGTTGAAGGTTAGAGTACTGAACAGGTGGCAATATTTGTGTTTTATTACAAGTATTTTCATATTTAGGCAGAAATGGAAAATAGAGAAAGAAAAATACAACCTGTGCCTGCGTGTGTGTGTGAGTGAGTGAGTGTGTGTGCATAATACTTGATAAGAGAGTGATGGGGATGTGATAACTGATTGGACTGTGCCCTGAGTGCACAGCTGGGTCCATCTAGGGAAGGACTCCTTACATAGATGTCAGATACTTTAGAGAAAACCACTCAGACTGAGCTAGGCCTTCACTTGCCTAAGAGAATGAAGGCGATGTGTGGATTGATGGATGCCAATGAAGCTGTCCATGGGAAAACACGCATACACACATTCACGTGTGCGTGTTTATTTGTTTATTTAATCATGTATTTATTTATTTACACATTCATTTATTTAAAGTGTCCAGCACAGAACTCAAGTTAATGTAGCACTGGTGTCTTGTGTAATGTTTGTAATTCATTCGAATGGGTTTTTGTTGCAGTTCTATAAAACTTGTGCAACTTTGGAAGAGTAGCTAAAAACAGCAACAGTTGCTACACGGGAACACATTTATGGACAATGGCTGGAGACATCACTCCCTGGCTGGAAAGGATGACTTAGTTCCCCTTTCGTGCTTACTCATATACACAGTACTGGTCTAGTGCTCTCCTCCAAGTGCTGTACATTGCTGGGCAAATTGGAGTTTGAGAAGAAGCGATGATGGTATGCATGTGCTACCCCTCACCCTGACTGACTGGAAATGTATGATAGGGAACCGACCATGTCTTGAATGTTTACCCATATTGTTAAGTCACTTTGGATAAAAATTGTCTGCAAAATTAATGTAAAGATATGTCTAATCCTGAAAGCGAACTGGAAAAATAGACACATTTGGTCTCTGTATTTCTTTCTCTGTGTATCCTCTTTAGATTAAGCTTTTCTGGTTTAGAATTTAAGCACATAGCAGTTTTTTCTTAAACTGGAGACTGGGCCACCAGATGTACACTAGTCTCTTGTACACCAGTGTCCTGTTACTGAAAGCCAGTATTTATATCCTGTTGATTATGGTTACCTGAACTGCACACAATAATATAAGGAGTTCAGAGAACAATGTAAGCAGGTTATTGTCATCTGTTGTTGTCAATATGGTCTGTAATGAAGTAAACAAAAAAAATCCACATTGTTCAGTCCATGAAAGGGAAATATTCATTTGAAGCATTGTATACTGTTGGATATTTCTTTCTGGAATTTTGTGTTTCTGTTCTTTCAGCTGAAATTAACATATTTGATTTGTTTGTCTTCAGTGAGCATGATGTGGGTGAGGATGACATCTATGACTGTGTGCCGTGTGAAGATGAAGGAGATGACATCTACGAGGACATCATTAAGGTGGAAGTTAGACAGCCCATGGTACGTGAGCCTCATTACTCTAAATGGAGTCTTTGTGCATGTATGTGTGAGAGAGTGAGTGTATTCCAGGGAATGCTGGCAACTCGACAATTTGGGCAAGATTTATGGAGGGCAGGAGGTAAATTACAGCTATAAAAATTCATTAAAAAAAAAAATCAGTGTTTGTTTGGTTGTCTAACTAAAGTGTTAAATTGTAGTTCAGAACAGTAAATGAGTTACTTAACAATTAGGAATTGCGTAGATATCCTACCAAAATATAGGACCGCTTCATGGAAAGGATGTTCTTCTCACTCAGTGTTCTTAATGAAAAACCATTCTAGGTTCAGTGATACAATCAAGGTTGCTACTATTTAACTAAAGAAAGCCAAGTACTCAAACAACAACAGCAGACTTTCAAAAACATGCACTACTGATAGGGTGAAACAAATAAATAAACTGTAAAGAATGTAAATAGGGCTACTGATGTCCTGGTAGGTCACAGAAATCTTCCAACAAAGAAAGATATCTGTAACTTATGTATGAATGTATGTTGCTCTGCATAGTCAGTAGCGAAAACGTTTCTTTTTGTATATGCTTTACACATTGGCTATAGAGGAAATATGAGTAAGTAGGTTTTTAAAATGCTGTTTTGGCAAGAGGGACCCTACATTTCTCCTTGTGCCTGGGTGTCTCAGGTTTGTGCACATTTAAGAGCTCAGTTTAACTATGCATTGTTCCCAAGCCTGTGCGTGTGAGTTAATGTGTTCTGCTTACGTATGCCACTTTGCCTCCTTAACGCTGCAGATCAGATACATGCAGGTAAGTTTGATCCCGATCTGATCCTACTGCTTATGACCGTCTTACTCCCCCAGTGCTCTTCTCTCTGTTCCTCTTAGTGTCCAGTATGTCCACACCTGCAGCTGACACCGTGCTTAACAGTGGACCACTTGCCTGGTTGTAAACAGACACAAGCCCTCTGATTTCTGACATATCTGCTGAGCTCAGTTCAGTCTTAAGGTTACATAATTGAAAATTATCGTGCATGTTTAGAACAGGTCATTCTGCAGAATGTATATGCTGAACTTTTACCAGTTCATTTCTTCGGTCTGAGTCTGTATTACAGACTGAGCTTTGAATTACACAGTGATCCCAGAGATGTTGTAATTACAAGCTGCCAATTGCAAGACAGGCAGCCAGAGAGTGTTTGTTGTCATATCTCAACAAGATAAATATTCAAAAATTGCCTTTACATAATCCTGCAAGCCCTGATATTGCAGCAGAGGCGCACTCTGTTATTGTGCTCTGTTTACAATTGAGCAATTGACTCATAGCAGTCAAACCCTGCAGTTCCTTTAATCCACCTTGTAATGATACAGTCCCTTTAGAAAAATGTTTTTCAGTGGGAAGAGCGTAATGAGTAAGAATGGGTGGTTGCCCGCTCTGAATAAAAAGTCAGGCAGTAGGAGCAGATCCCTCAACACGGCCTCTCATTCAGGCCGATCTGGAAAGTGCTGTTCTGTCTCAGAAGAACAGTGGGAACTTATTTTAAACTGCAGAGGGAGGAGAGAAGCCCCCCTGCTGTGTGGAATGCCTGCTGGGCCCTGCCTGCTTACACTCACAGACACACACACACACACACACACACGCTCATCATCTGTAGCATCAAACACAGTGCTGCAAAAAATGATATCTTGGCAGATTAAATCATCTTAAATCCAGCAAATATATGCAGTATTTATAATAAAATAATCTATTCAGAGACTAGTTTTAACTCTGTCTATATCAAAGTGATTAATTGAATGAATATCAGATTCCTTTTGATATTTATATGTTACCTGTTTCAGTAAATAATGCTTATGTCTGGAATATCTATAAATATTATAATAAGAAATATATATAGTTTAACTAGATTTATAATATTTAATGGAGACCCAGATACATAGTATTCATCCAGTGACACAAATGCAGTGACTTTACAATGACAGAAGTGGCAAAACAGTGATTAAATATAGGCAGGCAGACAGACAGACACCGCCGCAGAGGTGGCTTCTGAAAGAGACAGGGCGAGAAAAAGAGCTTGATTGGGTGTTTCCCCAGACATGCTCTCTGCTCCGGAGTGTGTGCGTGTCTGTAGCGCTTATTGGATTAGATCTTCCTCCCACGGTCCTGAGCCATCAGAAACACCTCCGATCTCTTCCATTTTACTACCACAACTGCTCCCAGCTGCTCACAAAACCAAGCCTTGCTGTTATGTAACCGGGTTTGTCTGTAAAAGTTAGTTGCATATGTTTTGAGCCCTAAAACATCTGGACCCGAACTTGATGGTGCTTTGCTCATCACTTAGTAGTGCTGTGAGGTAAAGGCCCAAATGCAGTCCGGAGGTCTGAATACAATCAGATGTAAAATGTAGTTTTTTCTCCTTTTTATTTCTTCATGTGAAAGCTAATATGTTCTTTTTCACTGTTTCACTCTGTCTCTCTATTTTGGGCTCTGTCTCTCTCTTTCTCTCATGCTCTCTCTCTCTCTCTTTCTTTCATGCAGTCTCTTTCTCTCTCTCTGTCTCTCTCACTCTCTCTTTTGGGCTCTGTCTCTTTTTCTCTCATATGCTCTTTCTGTTTCTCCTCATGCTCTCTCTCTCTTTGCCTATGTCTCTCTCATGTTCTTTCTGTTTCTGCCTCATGCTCCCTTACTCTCTTATTTGCCTTTCAAGTCTCTCCATTAAGAAATCTGGGCAATCCAGGTCTAGGTTTAATCCATGTTGACCTACTAGTACTCTTGATTTTAAAATGTAGGGTAAAAAAGAGTTTAAATCATCAAACAATCAGCACAAATATCTGTTTCCTCCTCTTCTTCTCTGGTTTTCTGATGGTAGATATTTACATGTGCAGGCTGGTTGCCTTGGCTTGGGTGACTGCTGTCCCCAGATGTTATGCTGTGTGTGTGCAGCAGACCCAGATGTTCATTAGAGCTTTGGCCACAACTGAGCTGCAATGTCCTCTGCCCACTGCTGCCTGAAAAACAGCCAAACCATTAGCATTGCCCCAACAGGGCCATGATTACATTTCATCAGCTGGATCAGGTTGTGTTAAATTGAGTTTTGCCAATGCTATTGTACTGAATTGGTCATATTTTATTAAAAGTCTTTACTGAAACCAGGAAATTTCTGTGTCGGCATCATCTTAGTTATAACCATGGTTCGAATTACAGGGGTTACCGGGGGTACTGTACCCCCGGA
>JBBPDC010000023.1:11038928-11055965 GCA_037974485.1 Hemigrammopetersius urotaenia
TCTTTAAGGGTAATGTATTAAACTGAGTTCAGAATGAAATTAAAGTGATCTGGGAGAACATTTGGAGGCATATTTATTGTTTACACTATAAAAACAGGCATTGGGATCATTTTGTGGGTGGTGGGGGGGGTGAGGGGTGGGGTTGGGGCTTCAGACCTTCGGCAGAATTTAAATGAGCCATTTTAATCTAGATTAATCTAGATTAATTCCAAGATTACAATGAGATTAATCTAGATTACAAAAATTACTCTATGCCCACTTCTAATATATAGATATAGATATAGATATAGATATATATATATATATATATAGATATATAATATCTTACAAAATTAATACATTTTATAATTATAATTTAGCACTAAAATAATGAAAAAATATATATTGCCACAAAAAAGCTGTGACATCCAGGCTTTGTCTGACAGGCCCTCTCATCCTCATGCTAGTTGTTTTTGTTTGGACTTATTCTGTTCAGGTGTCTTCCTAAGCGCTGTGCTCAAACATGAACAAACAGAACAAGGACGAGGGCCATGGCGGATGAGGCACGAACATCAAAAAAGCTAAAAAGAAAGAAAGAAAAATGTGGAGGATATTTGCAGGTTCTTTATTAGTGTGGGGATTTCCACAAACAATTATTAGTTCGGTTCTCAGAAAAAATCTGCGAGAGCCTGAAACCGCGACTGCTGATCCACGTTAATGTGGAAGGTTACTGTACACTCTTGTTTGTTCAGAGGCCTTCTTCGTGATAAATCTCTATTTTGTTCCATTTTTATATAAATGTTATATCATATATTAGTCATGTCATCCACTACAACTCATAATGTAAAGGTTTTAAAGTAATGTTCTTATGGAACTTTTGCAAAGATTTGAATCAAGGCTAGTTTTACTGGATCGCCATCAATCATGCAAGTTCTTATGATACACGCCATATGGTAGGAAATTTTTGAATATTTAATTTTGGCTTTTTTTTAGGGTTTGTCCCATGTAAGGTTAGCTACTTGACTTCAGCATCAAATCACTGTTTTATGCAATAATAATTAAAAAAATAATAATAAAAAAACAGTTACCTTATTTACAGTACCGTTATACATTGCACTTATATTATGTCTTTTCAGTCTCAGTGTTACATAATCCAATTCAGGAAACAGATACCGTACAGCAGATTTTGTTCTGTGTTCCCCATTAATTTACTGGATAATTTATTTCTTAGTTCTGACATGACATGTCTACTGCAGTCTCATGAATAAATTCATGACAGACTGCTAGGTCAGATTTGTATTAGTACAGTAACAATCTGGTAGACTCTGAGATTACTTCTTTTCACCCATACGCACGCACTCACATGTCTTCCCAAAGTCATAGAAGAGTCAAGAAAAAAGTACATTTTGCAAAAACATCTGGTCTTCTGTCAGCCTGCATGTATCCTTAAAGCATCAGTCTTCTAGCTTCTGTGAAAGCTAGGGTTACATTGGCGAATAAATGTAATTTAATAATGAATAAATGTAATAATGTGATCATTCCAAAAATAGAGCGAGACATATTTTTGTCATACTACATTCAACATGACTTCATCATTTCAGTTTGTGTTCTGGTCTATCCTCACCTGCAGAAATAAAGAACACCTAAAATTTAAAGCTTTTTTTTAACAGGAGAATAGAAAAATCTGAAGATAATTGAAAAGGCTGAGGTAGAAACACCTGCTTATTTAATTCGTTTTTCTTTAAAGAACTATCCAGTTAAAGGTACTTTAAAAAAAAAAAACCTAAGTGGCTATTTCATGGCATTTTTTTTTATTGTTCCTTCATTTCTGCTGTCTCTCTCTCCTCGTTTGTAGCTCCACCTTGATTCTTAAAATATACCAAAGTAGAGCCCCTTTGGCTTTGGAACAGAGAACTATAGCCTCAAAAAATATTGCTGAATTCGTTCGCTCCTTTTGCAGTTGTCAGAAGTCAGCATCTTAACACAGGCAGTCTTCCAAAGCCAATGTGACAGAAGTGTCACAAATCACAGCATTTCTTATCATTTTCCAACCTTTAACTTTTGACATGTGAACAGCTGGGGGTGGGGTGCTACATGGGAGGAGGAATTTCTGTTGAGGGTGTAGCACTTGAAGATGCATCAGTAAAAAGCTGCCGCACTGGATATTTCGAGAGTGGCCACATGCTGCTTACGGCCTTTGAGTAACTCCCGTTCTTATTAAATGAGCTCTCATGATTGATGGTGCTTTAATGATCTCCATTAGCCGCTATTATACCGAATTCAGCATGTGAGCCATGAAAAAAAGAGTGTGGGGCTGTTAAAGAAATCTATACTGTGAGGATTGTGGTTAAGTCATTATATACAAGAAGCTCACACAGCCAAAGCACATTGTACTCAGTGAAAAGGGTTCTATATAGTATCTAAATGGTATTTGAATGGTGCTCAATGTTTAAAAAAAAAAAAAAAAAGGATCCACAGCTCCTGGTCATAAAAAAAGACAAAGAAATATTCAAATGCTCAATTCCATAGAGCTGATACGGCTCTATATATAACTATATAACTACATAACCCAGCTCTAGTCCTGGAGGGACAGATTAGTAATGCTTTTCCTCAAACGCACTCTCTGAACCTGACAATTTTTTCACAAAAGCTTTGATGCGACTTTTTACTTCTGCCAGGTAGAACATTGTTTTCAGAAAGCGAACCGTTAATTTAATATTTATATATTATGTATATCTTTTAAATGTAAGGTTGCCTGAAGCACCAAACAGATGACACACATTGCAGTTGACCATTTTTATCTATCAATACCTAAAATCTGTACTGTACTGTATACCTGTATATTATCCAACACTGGATCGCTTCTTTTGTTTCTCCACATCTGTCTTAATGGCACATGGGAGGGAGATGGAGCAAGAAGGTGGAAAGAAATATAATGAATAACCTCTGGGTTTGACAGTGAGACAGACAGGATGGAGTTTGGCTCGATATACTTGTTATTTACAGGTTAAAGTACAGTGTTACAAAGAAGATTTCTGCATATATAATAAACGGTTCTGTTAGATGAACATTGTGTCTGTTCAATTTTTAATGATTTTTGCATCTCTATTATTTTACTGATCTTCTACAGATCGTTTTCTACACATTTTCCTGAACTGCATATTACAGACAGTGACTGGGACATCCACTGCTAAAGCTGTAACATATCAGGCCATTTATTTTTGCTGTGGAACATGATTGAACCTCAGGGTTTTTTTTTTCTGTGCCGCAACAGTAGTGGCACAGAGTGGCACAATACCTGTAGCACAATCACCGTACCACAGTGAATGTGGGTAATCCTGCAGATAAAGATAGAAAGATAGAAAAGATAAGTGAAATTTATTCTTCTTGCAAGTTGCTTTGAGGATTCCAAACACTGTTCCAGTTAATTCTGACCACATTTAACCTTATTTTGTGTATTGAAAATTGGTATTATGGCTAATTTCTTTACAGTGTTTTCAATATCTATATTACCCCCACTTGCAAAATGTTTATAATGGGATAAATTATTTTCCACAATGTTTGTTGTGCTGCTTGGTGCGGATGGAATGGCTTTGTGAAAATGGTTACGGTCACAGGGCACAGGGTAGAAGTAGCATTAAATCCTATAATGCCCCTAGTTTGCGGATGTGTCCTTGGTTATCTGTGTGAGAGAGACCAGCACCACGGCGAGGTGTTTGAGGAAGACTGCCCTTAGGGTGAAAGCATCCAGAGTTTTGTACATAACAGGCTTCACTGGGATGAACAGCCATTCCTCTATTCTTCTGACTTCTCAGATCTCTTTCTCTTCTGCACTCTACAGTGTTACTACACAACACACATATGAGGTTATTTTTACAAGGTTCATAGAATACAAAAGTACATTTAATATATTAATGACCATAACAACATTTTCTGTATTGCAGACACAGTATTGCACTCAGTACTCTCACTCTCACCCTCGTTCTCTCTGTCTCTCTCTTTCTCTCTCTCTCTCACACTCTCACTTTCACTCTCTCACTCTCACCCTCATTCTCTCCCTCTCTGTCTCTCTCTCTGTCTCTCTCTCGCTTGCTCGCTCGGTGTACCTTATGATCCACCCTACATATTTGATCTGAAAATTGGCTCATGAAAAAGACCTTCATGTCCAATTATGTCTGTGACATCTGTTATTAGAGCTAATTCCTGACACCTGCCCCTACATTTTTCTGTATGCTGCCGAATCTGTGTTGTGGCTCGTAATTGAACAGGACTTCCATTAATCTTCATCAGTCCTTCTCCTTGAGGAGCGCAGCCGTCTTGCTCACTCCACATCAGCTCTTAATCAGGCCTGCTTAGCCCAGGGGCACAGAGGTCCTGGCAGGGAGCAGAACAGCAGGGAGGCCTTCTAAACTCCACTGGGATTCAAACTGTACCCTGAGCCTTCTCCAGCAGCACACATGTGCAGACAGAGAAAGCACAGTCTAGTCAATGCTATCAGTTTGAGGATGAGAAAGGTTGTGGTTGTCAAATAATCAGCTAGAAGACAAAATTTCCCTTGTATTTACTTTAATAGAACGGGTCTGTTCCAAAAGTGTAGGTGTGTCCTGAAGCTTGTTAAACAAGCTGCATCTGAGCTAAGCAATACTGTTTTGACTTATTAGACTTTGGCTTCATTTACAGTAATCATTTGGTCTTGTATGTATGTCTGAAGGACATGTCATCAATTCATAATTCACCACTGGCATCTGCATTAATCCAGGGAAAAAATCAATAGCTTTCTTCATAGTTCCTGATGATTTCCTGATGATTTCCCCCCTGAATACATCACTGTTGTTTTGAGTTCTAAGGTTGTTTGGTAGTTGAAATGGAAATATTGTAACACATATTTTACAAACCAATAAAATCTTTGACTGTCTTGCACCCCTCACCAAAATACCCTGCACCAAAGTACAACTTGTGGTAGCCATGCCTTCCTTACTTTTGCTTTACCTTTTACCTTTAGCTTTACCTTTTCCTTTACAGGAGTTGTTTAACTGTGCTGGCAGTGACTTGGTTGAACAGCAGATGTGGATTAAAATGTAGCTTTCCAGGTTTGGGGAACAGATGTGGACTACTTGAGCACTGATATACGTCGCTCTGGATAAGAGCGTCACAAAGACTTGATGCCAGATATTGTACCATTTTGGGCTGTAAACACACCACAAGTGCAGGCTGAGGATGTTTTGTTATTCTGTACTAACTTGCGCTGTAGAATACGATGAAGTAAGAGTAATTGTTAAGTTTACATATCTGCGTACAAACCATTGTACAATCTATATACATGTTCCCAGGTTTATTAGATACATGCCGGACAGTGTGATTCGTAATGATTGCCGTCTATAGAAGGCACAACGGTCTCGAGAAGGCATAACAGCCAGATTAAATTTATGCCAGACTGTATATAAAAAGATTTCTGCCAGTGCTGTCTTTCACTTGGTTTCTCGGTCCAGTTTCTCCAGAAAGGTTCCTTGTGGCTGTGCTTGTCTTTAGTAAAGGACTTTCAAAGCAATAATTACACTCTGTCATGCAAACTTTGCTCTGAGCAAGATCGTGATTAAGATGCAGAACTGCCAAAAGTGTCTAAGCATTTTTGCAGTTTCCAACTACGGCAATGCCCTACTTTATTCAGGCAAAAATCTGTGCCACACGTGGTGCCATCATCCAAGCCAAAGGGCTTTGAACAACTTCCAAGCAGAACTGATCTGTGTCAGTAGTCCATTATGAAATCTAATGAATGTACTATGGATATTTTCAGTAGCCCAAATTAGCTTTAAGTGAACATCATTTGTAAAATCACTTATAATAGTTTTCTCCAAATTTACTCCTGCTTTTCTTATACTGCCATGGTCCTGCTGATCTATTTGATATGACCTATAGAATATAAATGTGTAGAATAAATGTTTGTCTTTAGTTATATGTACTTATTCTAATTTGACCTCAAATGAGGGCATTAAGTGTATTAATGCTGAATCATGGTAACAAATGTATTAATGCTGAATCATAGTAAGTACGGTAAATATGAAATCATGGTGTGGAATGGAAATGCTGAATCGTAGTAATAAATGGAATGGTAATTAACTCTTTCTCCATGTGTTCTCTCTAGGCTGCTGATTTACGGTCAGTACTGCTGCCACATGGAGCATGCCCAGAAAACCTTGGAGGAGCTCATCGCCACACGGGAGGACGTGAAGAGTAAAGTGGAGGTAAACTGTTTCACCTTGAGCATCTACTGCCCTGTCCTCATTCTGGTCTGATCAAACTCATTAGCCTTATCAGCTCAGTGAAGACACACACAGGCTCTTATCCATAAATCATTGAAGCTGCTCAAGTGCAATAGAGGCAGAGCATTGCACTTTTGTCTTAATCATGTTCCTGCTGTGCAGGCTTATCGAATCTTACATGATGTTCACGCAGTCTGATAGCTGCAGCTGATCCAGCTTGAGACGTTGTCAAAACTCCCTTTTGTCCTAATGTTCAGTGCATGTGTCAGAATCATCTGCTGAATTAAAATCTTGAACTCTGAGAGACATAGTCACTCCAAGCTAAACATTTCTGTAAAATCCTCAAAACGTAGTGGAGATGTACTGGAGCTATGTAACGAGTTAGTAGTGACCTATTTACCCAAGTAGGCTCTACAGAAGTCCCAGTTGCCCATAGCGGGCCCAGAGGCACAAATACAGCTCCAGTGGAGTCCCCCCAGCCTCTTCATTTCTCTGAAACCGTGTGCCTGTTCAACCCTTTTACTAAAATAGGCCCTTTTCATCTCCACACTCACATTTCTGAAACATTTAAAACTATTTTAAATCAATGTATTTAGCAGATTCCTTCTCATTTATTAGTTTTGAATTATTTCATGATGTTGTCAGTACATGGTGCGAAGATGGTGATGGAAACACATTTTCTATCTCGTTATAAGCGTAAACTCATTTACGATGTGTATCATGTTACACTTACATGTGTATCATGTTACATGTGTGTCCTTACTTAGTTATTTTTATTATGGTGATATAAAAGTCCATAAGAGTGCCTTAGTGTTTTTTATTCTAAGAAATTGTTACTATTAATGCTATAGTAGCTCTTCTGCAGGGTCAGACCTGTCGCCGGTTCACTGGTTGTCCATTGTTTGGTACTAAACACTACGTTCCTCACAAGACTTTATGAAGATACCCTGACCAAGGCATCCAGCCATTACAGTTTGGTCCTTGTCAATCGTTCTCAGATTCTGAATCTTGCAAATTTTTACTGCTTCCAAAAGACCAACTTCAAGAACCATCTCTCAACTTATAGCTAACTAATATACCCCACCCCTTGACAGGTGCCTTTGTAATGAGATAATTAACATTATTAACTTGTTATTGGTTTTAATGTTGTGACTGGTTATGGTTGTTATGCATCCAATGATGCAACCAAATAGCCTTATGAATGAACAATAAAAACAGCTATAACTACTACAACTAATATGTTGTAACATATATTGTAGCAAATCCAGACTACAGTAGTGTCACTGTGTCTCAAAGGCAGAGCGACTGAGGGCCACGCTACATACATCCAGAAATAAAGGCAGGAATCAGATGATGTGTGGCAGCCACTATGTCTGAGCAGGATTAGTGTGGATTAGTGTGGAGGAAATCATGAAGACTGAGATTGTTGTCTGTGCAGGGTTGACACATGCAGATGATTATCACACGACTATCTTCCACAAGAGGAGGGCTCAGTAATTGGGCAGGCTCCTGGGATGCGCTACTTGGCATACTCAGTAACTGGAGTGCCTCTTACAGTGGATTAAAATCAGAATCTTTTATCCTTCAGGAAAAGGACACAAACAATGATTACAATACTGTTGTGATGAACTTCCTCTTCATTCTGTGTTAAATGTCAAGCATAGTAATTTTAAAATGCTCCTCTTCACAAGAACATGTGGTTAAGATGATAAAGTGGATGATTGCTCCCAATATTATGAAAAGCTAAATTACTTGATAGGCTTACGGCTTCTCTTACGATTAAAACTTTTAAGAAAATATCCAGAAATCATCCGTCACATCTGTGTTATACCATCAGTTACCCCATTGACAGTGATTGTGACTTTCCTATACATAAGAAAGAACAATTACCTCTTCTTGTTATGTCGCCGTTATGGAAGAATGTCTTACCAAAGTTGTTCTTCCTTGTGTTCTGCTTTACTTTCCAGAGTACATGAACATGCTAAAATTATTTGTAGGAGATGACTATAAACTACAGATGCGATAGATATTTGTTAACCTTATTTATTCTGCATTTGTGTTGAGGAACAAACAGCCAAGGGTTACTCTTGTTTTAAACATTGTTGTCACCAAATTAGGAATTCATGATTAGTCGTATTTTGTACAATCATCACAAGTTTCCAAGACGAGAACATCATCTGCTGCTATAAAACAATGTATCAAATTACCACTTGCACACAGCTCCAGACAGATTTAATTACACGGGCAGAATGTAACATTAGACGTCTATCACTCAAGCCTAGCATGTTAGAAACATAAGCCCAACATTACAGAAATAAAATGCCAGTGGGAATTTGAGAATGAGCTACTGCGGAGTTGTTCATGCTGCATGATCTGTTGCTTAATTCCTGCAGGAGTGCACCACGAAGGTACAGGATGGAAAGTTCAAGCTGCAGGATCTGCTGGTGGTTCCTATGCAGAGGGTTCTGAAATATCACCTACTGCTTAAGGTCAGTGTGAGATTCTAGCCGTCCATCATGATTCAGTATCTTTAAGCTCATAAAATGATTGAGGAAGCAGAAAATATGGTGAGAGAAGAACTTTGTTTCAAAGCCACCGTTGGTCATTACAGCTTTAAGATGTTCAGTAATTGTTCATTAAGAGACCTTTATTAATAACAAACTGTTTCATTTTAGGCCGATTTACTTGTATCTGACAAACTGTCTTTAATTATTAAAATTACTAAGGTTTTCTCTGTTGAATTTGCTATTTCAAAACCTTATTTTGCTTGTTTATTTAGTGTTGTCACTAATCATTTTGTCTGTTTATGTGTAATACCCTAATGCTATTTACAAAAAAAGGTGACCCATATGATGATGCTCCCACCTGCGCATTTCACTGTGGTTGTGTTCTTGGGGTCATACACACAACCCTTCTGTCTCCAAACATGATAAATGGAATGACTACCATATATATATATATATATATATAGGGAGGGGGGAGGAGAATCTCACGCGCGTTAACGCCAAGATTACAAACGCCGTTAACGGCATTTTAAAAAATTAATCTATGACCATGTATATATATATATATATATGTATATTTATATATATATATATGGAACGATATGGATTTTTCTATGGCCACCTTATACAAAATGAAAATTCTACAAAATATATCAACATGAAAAATACATTCAGCATGAACATAAATAAAGTAAAAATGATAATAATAATTTTGTTTGACAGACAATTTCAAGCCAAATGATCATAATCTAGTGATCAATAAAAATAACTTCTCACAGCCTGCTGTACAAGGATTACACACTCTACTAGCGATTATTTTGTGAAAGCCTGACCCAGGCACATTTAATGACAGCTAACTGCACTAAATTGTGTAAGTGTAACCACGCATTAAGCATTTAGCTTTCTTCATCCTCCTAAACAACAACAAAAACATCAATACAGTCTTTAATACTTTTGCCCCATGGCTGAATGTTTCAGTAGTAAATGCTTGCTAACCTTAGGCTACTTGGTTAGCGGTAATCTAACTGCAAGTGCCGGTAGAGAGGTCTGTGCTGTTAGCACATATATATATATATATCTATATCTATATATATATATATATATGTATATAAATTTATTTAATTGGGAAATGTCTAAATTGTGTACCAAGTATCTAAACTTGGTAAACAAATATATATAAATGAACTATTGTCTACAAAGTTTAGACACTTTTTTCCTCTTAACTGCCTGATCATTATTCTGAGATGTCGTTTATGGTTCATCTGTCCAGGAATATCTAGCTGTGGTTCCATTAATTTCTTTCTGCTTTTTATCAAGGCACTTCCACTGATCCCCTGATACTTGAAGAACAGTGCATATAGAACACTGAGAAACCTACATGTTTCACTACAGAGATGTTCAGTTGGATTTAGTGCAGAACAAGGGTTTGAAATACTGACGTGTATCGTGAGGATTTCTTTAAGTATCACATCCTTGCGAGATCACTCACCACTAGTAAAACTATGTTTTAAATACATCAAGTATAAAACTTTGTCTGTTTTTACTTCTTTCTGGTGCTTGGATTGTTTGTGCCAAGTTCGTTTACTTCATATAAAGTGAAAGTAGTGTTATGCCCTTCCATTAACGGTTTTCTACCTTAGTTTAACTTGAAGTGAACCCATGACTAAATTAAACATTTGGCGCACAGATTCCGCAAAGCACTGTAAGACTGCAGTCGCCATAAAGTAGCAGAGTTTATAGTTTGGAAACTTTGTCTAACACTTGCAGTCTTCTAAACTGACCTCAGAATGACTTCCCTCACACCAACTAAGCTAATAACAGTCCACTCAGCCACTGTTGCTTTGCATCATCTGAGTCATGATTAATTCAGCTCTGACATACATAATAGAGTAAGAGAGGCTGAATGTGCCATGGCAGGGAGAGACGGAGGTGGAGGTGAAGAGAGTGGGTGGTTAAGGAACCGTGCTTGTTTTGGTTATTTCATACCGGACTCTACCCCTTCATCATACCATGCACTGCCAGTGTGCCACTGTTTAAAGCATCCATGCTGAAATCATATTATACACACTCCATTTCACTCTCTCCCACAGCGTCAAGCTGAAGTATTAATACACTTTTGCCCCTAGGCCACTACAGTGGTGGGCTGTTGTAGTGTGTGTGATGGAGGGCTGTGTGTGTGTGTGTGTGTGTGTGTGTGTGTGTGTGTGTGTGTGTGTGTGTGTGTGCGCGCGTGTGCGCGTGCGTGTGTGCGTGTGTGTGTTGGGTATTTTCTGATTGTACTGGTGATAATATTCTAATGAGTATTGGCGGACATCATTTTTAGATTTTAGATTTTAATTTTACAGTTTTAATTTTACAATTGTCTGGTTATAAGATGAAAGAGGAAAGTCCACTCATTGATGATCGCAAAAAGATTTTTAACTCATTGATGATGGACAAAATGAAAAATACTTTATAGACAAAAAAGTAATTGTTACTATGTTTCTGATTCAATAGACCAGAATATTATCATAGCATTATATTTTACACAATATAATAAGATATTATAATATTAAAAATACAATATAATCTAATCACAGGCATACTGTGTAGTGTGTCAGAGTAGATAACACACTCTTCTTACTCCCAGAAAGCGCAAAAGGGGAACAACAAAATACAAGTTAAGTTGTGACACATTATAACACAACAAAAAATAAGATTTTCTATAAAATGTGCAAGTCTAACTTACACTGGTATATCTGAAACATGCTTTTTCCCCCCCTGTGTTATGATTCAGGATCTGAGAATATGTAGTAATTGGCTGTTTGTTTAAATACATGTACATTCTTGGGTTACAGTTGTTTTTGCATAGTTAAGATACGTGTGTAAAATGTTGTACTTTTGTTCAAAATGTAGTATTTCTGTCAATTAAAACTATTTAAAAGAGTACAATTTACTAATATTTTACCCTACTATATGGGTAAAATAACCTAAAATCTATTAAAGGTATTTACATCTAAAGACTAGGTGCTGAAACCTGCCGTTTGTTCATTCGTTATTTTGGTTGCATTTATGTGTTTTACTTTTACCATTTATGTTAGGCTCCACCAGTGACACAACCGCTTAAGGTTTTAAAGGTAGTGGTTTGCATTCCCAGTGATGCCATGGTCAAAGCATCAGTAATTGTTATTGGTGATATTAATAACAGATATATCTGCCTGCATAGTGATTTGTTTAAAATACAGCAGTTTCCTTCCTGACATATACAGTCTTCTCTAGATACTTCAGGGCTGCTGGCTGAAGGAACACTCTGAGCTGTAGCTTTGAGTGGGTGTTAAACAGATTTACTGAATTTGGATTTCAGGACATTTAAAATGTTGTTTACCGAATAATGGATTATGCTCAATCTGTCTGATGCAATGCTGTAAGACCAAAAGATACCAACACATATTTCAGCGTATTTTTAAATAAATATTTAATTTTTTTCTTAACTCTCTGTATCCTGCATCTGTAACATACTACAACAAATACTGCATTTCCTTGAATTTCCTGAGTAAAACAACAGTGAATTCGTTTTTTTAAATTTTTTTATCTGATCTGACCAATAAGGTGTGTGCAATAATTGCAGTGTTATATATAGAGTGTGTTTGTGCTGTGTCTTTAATTCTGGGATGTTTTAATTGAGGAATCAAATTATGCCGTAATTACAAAACTTTAAATGAGTTTATGACCTCAGGGGACGGCTAGCTTTCAGTCAGTAGACAGCCTTGCCAGGACCCCCGCTGTATCATAAATATGCTCCATACTGCAGTACCTTTTAAACAATATGTACCCAAGCTGTTCTGTAAGTTGGAATTCAGCAATATTTTCTTTGCCCTACAGGAGTTAGTGAGTCACTCGACAGACCGTCCAGAGAGACAGCAGTTGAAGGAGGCCCTGGAAGCCATGCAGGTATTAACTGACCTGAGATTGACCTGTGTATTCTCATGCTTCATGCCAGTTCAACCACGCACAAGTGAAGTCAAGTGAAGTCTGAACCTTTTAAATGACTGTGCTATGACTTAAGATATGGATCTGGAGGGGATGTCAGTTTGATTTGAAGTCGTTTTTTTTTTTTTTTCTATTTTCATCTCTTTTGCCATTGAAGGACCTTGCCATGTACATCAATGAAGTGAAAAGGGACAATGAGACCTTGAAGAAAATAAGCGAATTTCAGAGCTCAATAGAAAATCTGGTAAGAGTTTGCTTTCCCATTTGTCTAAAGTGACAACAAACATACATTTCTGTCATTTTAATGTGTCAGATATTGAGTTCATTGCCCTTACATGTCTTTCAAATTCTATGGGATGTTTTCCTTGGTCCCACAATACACCCAGTGTGCTCACCTGCAACTGCCTCATCCGCTGTGACTGTGCACTGTAATAAATAATTACGTTTCCCTGAGCGCGGACACGCAGAGGATACTCTTTAATTCCATGTTAAATTGAAACTAAATCAGTGTATCTTCTGTCACTGTTGTGTGCGAGTGGTAGTGAGGAGGCAAGTGCTTTTTTTTTTTTTTAAATATACGTGTCTGTGGTGTTAAGAAACTGCAATTAGAAAGTGAGAGACTTTCTTTCTACATAGAAAAGAATAAGACCAGCATTCCTTATAACAGAACAGACTGCTGTAGAGGTAGAATCAATTAAGTTGGGCACTGTATTCTCTGGTCATTGCCTCACATTCTGTTGAATTTTGACTGCAGTGTGTTTTGAATACCTCCTAAATTGTATTTGCAAAAACATTTCCTCCCAAACATGCACTAGTTTATTCATGCATTGATTTCAGTTACACAGACAGTGGCTTTATCATAAATCATGGTGTGTGTGCGTGCGTGCGTGTGTGTTTATCCTCTGCTACAGCAAGTGAAGCTGGAGGAGTATGGGAGGCCAAAGATAGATGGAGAGCTGAAAGTCTGCTCTATAGTTAACCGCACCAAACAGGACAGGTAAGTTCTGGTGCAAGAGTTTAACCTTTTCTAACATAGTCATATTTTTGCCATCTCAAGTCCACCTCTTAGGATATTTATCCTGTGCACATTTTTGTTGTTTGAAAATGTCCGTTCCCTGCTGTTTTTTTCCTTCCTTAAGTTTTAAGTTGAGCTGACTGATAATGTCATCTGGTTTCATTTTTATTATTTAATTAGCATTTTCTATTCCAGTAGGACATACTCGGCTTAGTCAGCTCGCCTGGTTTGTCACTTTTTGACTTGCCCAATCTGAACAGACTAACCCGACCCCACCAGAATCACGTGTTGTATTATGGTTTGACCCTGGATACTGTTCATTAAGTTTTCATTACTTAAACCATGATAGTGCTCGTGTTCATATTCACCAGTAAAGCAAGTATTGGAACATTAGCGGTAATAATAGCTGTCATCGGTCAAATTTTAAAAGGAACAGAAACATTTTATCTCACTGAATGTGTCTCACATTTCTGCCCACACAGGTACATCTTCCTGTTCGATAAAGTGGTGATAGTGTGCAAGAGAAAAGGCTACAACTATGAGCTGAAGGAGATCATTGAGCTCCAGTTTTACAAGATGTCAGACGACCCCACAAACAACAGAGACATGAAAAAGGTAGAGCAATGCCAATCTGTTCTGTATTTGCTTGTAAAAATTCTGATCAAAGTGTTTAAATGCCTGCATTTACATTCCTATAATTAAATGCATATGGTGCATTCTCTAACACAGGAGGCACGGGGGGTTAATTTTTTAATGCGTTATGTAGAGTGCTGATGAATTGTCCTTGAACCTATAGCATGGTGCTTGTAATTTTCATGTAGGCCAATCAGGGGTGATGCACTGTGCTCCTTTACGCTCTGGAGAGTATGTGGATGTGGATTTGTTGAAAATTCCTTTTTCCTCGAATCTAACATACTGAAATTCTGCATGTGTAGGAGATTGCATGTGTAACTGGGTGTCTCTCTCTCTCTCTCTCTCTCTCTCTCTCCCCCTCTACCTCTACCTCTACCGCTCTCTCTCTCTACCTCTGTGTCTATCATCCTCTTTCTATCTTTACATTTTCTCTCTGGTGTTTCTCCTTGCATGCCTACCAGGCCAGTGGAAAAATGGTAAGCTGAAGCAAACCTCTGCTCATGTTCTCTTAGCTGTGTCTCTAAGCTGTGATTTATGTATGGATCAGTGGCTGTGATTGCCTGCCCGCTGTCTGATAGTTTGATTTGTGTTCTGCTGTCTTGAGAGCCACATAGCATCCTTATGTTGTCAGACAGCAATTACTTTTGTTTACAACAAATTGAATATTTGTTCTCTTAACTTAAGAAGTTTTGGTGTTTCTTCTGTGAAATCAATGTTGAGGAGTCCTTTTCTATCTCTAATGCTCATGCTGTTCTTTGTCCACTCGTGCAGTGGTCCTATGGCTTTTACCTGATTCATCTGCAGGGAAAGCAAGGCTTTCAGTTCTTCTGTAAAACAGAAGACACTAAGAGAAAGTGGATGGAACAGTTTGAGATGGCCATGTAAGTATGTGCCTCCATTTAAAATGTCATCCTCCTGGGCTGTGGGTGCAACATACAACACATTCGCAACACAGTTCAACAAAAAGGGGAATTAATTCAAATTAAACCTATTTATGTATACATATATGCTCTGAGTGTGCTGTATTTTAAAAAAAATATATAAATTACGAAAATATTATGGGGGGACACAACAGGGAAACTAACAATACGGCATTGTATTCAGACTTATAGATATAATATGCACACACACATATATATGTACACACATATTGTATATATATGCATATATGCACACACGTATATGCTTATACACATACATACACATACATGCCCATGTATCCATATGTAGCCATATACATATACACAGACATACACATGTTTATACATATATACATGTATCTGTACTGCCATACAAATAACATCAATTAAGATAATAATTATAGCCACAGTTAAAAAGAATATTTAATTATAACCACATTACAGTGTTTACACAATATACCATGTGTGGTTGTTCATCCCATAAAACAGGTCAAACATCAAGCCAGAAAGAGCTACAGCCAACCAGCACAATTTCCAAATGCACACTTTTGAGAAGAACACCAACTGCAGGGCTTGCAAGATGCTGTTGAGGTGAGAATGCACACACATGCAAATATACACACATTTGTTTAAAAAAATACTCAGACATAAAGTAGTCTTTCAATATTGAGATTCTGTTCTCCTCTGAGGAAGTACATCCTTACGAGTCCTGTGTCTGCTCCATTTTTGTCTATGAGAATTTTTGAAAATTGCCCCTTTTGCACTCTGTGGTTAACCAACAAGTTCCAGTTTTGTCCTAAGCATATTTACCCTTTGATTATCACTGTCATATAAAATATAACCTTATATTTTCCAAAGATGCAAACTCTCCAGCACGCTTAACCAACACCATAAGCTTTATCAGAACAGAAAGGTTTATCAAGTGTAATAGTGACTTTGGCTGTAGGAAGCTACAGTTTGTGGTGTTGCAGTGATTTACAGTAGTAGCCTAACTTTGTTTTGACATGAGTTGAATGAGCAGGAGTGTTAGCTTTCTTATTGCCCTTATGTAGTATTCCTATTTAAATTACCTAACAACTCTGTAATTCAGAAGTGACATGAAGTGGGAAAATGTACATAGGGCACAGCATACTGATGCTGAAACACTTTTGATTACTTTAAATGAGCAATTTAAAAAAAAAACAAAAAAACATTGTTTATTTTTCCTATAGAGAAAATGCTTAGACCCTTTCTGTATGACATTTATATATACTCACCTGACCTTCAGAGAATGTGAAGCGAGAGTGAGGATGAGGCCAATTCACACTTTTCACACCCATGTTACTGTAGGCTTGGGTTTTATTCTTTGACCTGCCTTTAGTTTATAGGCTTTATTGACCCACATAAAACCAGCAGTTCCGCAGTGACCTAAATTTGACGTCCTGCAGCCAACAAGGACCAATGCATGTACTGACTGTGAAAGCTAATTATAACCCCAATAAGTCCAGCACTGCTGTTTTAACAGCATACTGGTGACTCACACTGAGTGCCAGCACATGCAGGTTGTGTGGTGTGTCGTAGGGAGTACTGTATTGATGCAATATGGTGAGCTGTGAAAGCAGATCAGTCAGTGAACCAACAGTCAGTGGGAAATAACCGTAATGTGGAGTTCATTCTTGGAAGCTAATCAGAATTTTGGACATTTGCCAGTAGCTGCAATAACAGATGCTTCATTACCTAAAAACCTCTATCTTTCTTTCTCTCTCTCTCTCTCTCTC
>JBBPDC010000023.1:11102208-11112394 GCA_037974485.1 Hemigrammopetersius urotaenia
GTGTGTGTGTGGGTGTGTGTGTGTGTGTGTGTGTGTGTGTGTGTGTGTGTGTGTGTGTGTGTGTGTGTGTGTGTGTGCGCAAAGGAGAATGCAAGAAAGACCAGAGACAAAGAAGAACAGAGAAAAAGAGACATGAAGGGGATGTCAAAACATAAAAAGTGAGACTCTCAGACACAAACAGACAAATGAAAAAAGATACAGGCAAACTGATAGATGTACAGACAGATAGATAGACGGACAGATAGACAGACAGATGTCACAATTGTTGCATCACAAGAAACTATAAAAAAAGAATAGAATATGAGCATATATATATATGAATCCATCAAACAAATAACCTTGATCAGCTTTATATTGTAAAAGGTCAAGAGAGGTCAAGAGATACAGCTTGGTAAGATGGAAAACACAATCCAGTGAAGTATTTTTCTTTCCATTTTGATTTGATTATAATGGAAGCACTCTGACGTAAATCTCCCTCTTAAAAGATGAATGATTACTAATAGGTCATGCAGGCTTGTGTAAATCTGTTCATCTCTCACACTAGATGCCAATGAATTTGGCCCCTAATTTCCCCCAGTGCCCACTCACTCCAGCACTGTGTACACACAGGACTGACTGGTGGTCATGACATCTGCTGTGACTCAGTGTAGCATTTGTCCTATCTGAGAGCTTGACTGCTGCCGCACTAAGCTGCCATTAATGTTAAGGCTTATATGTTGAAGACCTCATTTTACACTCCATTACACATTAGGATGTCTTGTCTTTTCCAAAGTCCCTGAAAGCCAGCGAGCTGTATGTGTGTGTGCTGGAAAAAATGCATGTATGTGTGTGCTTGTGTGTGTGTTACATTTTGATGAACCAAACACAGGGAAATCACAGAAAAAGGTACAAAATTAACAACATTTAAAAGGTTTGTAACATATATGACATATATAACTAAACTTTATTAATTCCTTCAGCTGTAGAGTGTATGGGTGTGGCTTTGACGACAACTAATAAGTAAATTGTGTTATGACAAATTTACACTTTTATACTGTACACTCATCACCTTCAGTATTAAAACAAAAGGGTCTGAGCCATTCTGACAAGAACCAAAATGTCACAGCTAGACATCAGAGCTTTTCCAAAACGTTCTCAGTATGCAGTGGTTTGTGTTGGTTTATAAATAGGTGAAAAGGTTAATGTTGGCTATTATAGAGAGGTGTAAGAACACACATAGCATCACAGCATGCTATGGACGGGGGTGTGTGGCCACAGACTGGTCAGAGTACCCATGCTGACCCTTGTCCACTGGCCAAATCACCTACAATGGACACATGAGCATCAGAACTATAGAGCAATGGAAGAAGGTGACATTTTCTTTTACATATGCAGACAACTGGGTGAGTCTGCATCACTTACCAGTGAAAAAGGTGAATTGGCAGAGGCAGTGTGATGCTCTATTGATGTGGATGTTACTTTGGCACATTTCACCTACTTAAACATTGTTGCAGGCCAGGTACAGTGGCCTCTTTC
Organism: Hemigrammopetersius urotaenia; assembly: GCA_037974485.1. NCBI lineage: Eukaryota > Metazoa > Chordata > Actinopteri > Characiformes > Alestidae > Hemigrammopetersius > Hemigrammopetersius urotaenia. Next base: position 11,103,724 of record JBBPDC010000023.1, read on the forward strand.
AGCAGGATGATGCACCCTGTCACACTGCAAAAACTGCAGAAAGGATGTGAGGAACTTGACAAAGAATTTAGGTGCTGACCTAGCATCCAGACTCCCCTTATCTCAGTCATATCAGGTATCTGTGGGATTTGCTGCACAAACTAGTCTCCTCTATGGATGCCTGATGTCATAACTTACAGGACTTGGTCCGCTGCTTCGTGTCAGTAACCACAGCACACTTTCAGAGGTCTTGTGGAGATCATTCCCCACAAGGTAGTTTTTTTTATGACTATATTATAGATGACCAGAGCATGAGGCATATCATTATTGAATATTAGCATGTATAATTTGTCTGTGCATGCAGGCACATGCACATGCATGTCCCCGTGTATGTGTGCGCATGAAAGTCCTGCTGACTTTATAATTACCTCACATGTTCCCTGAAAAAGCTTGCATGAACAAACCCATCCATCAATGTTCAACAAAACACTTAAGCCACTCAGCCTTCTCCACTATCCATGGAAGCAGTGAGTGAGTGTTTTTAGTAATTGAGTTCTGAACTGTCTGTGTAGGAGCAGTGCTTCCGAGTTTGCTCAGGGCCAAAGTCGTTGGTTTGCTCAGTGGCTGGCGTCCAATGACTCACACTGCTGGACAAAACAATAAAGAACAACAGGCTGTGTGAGTGGACACAGTTTACAAGAAAGCGTCTATACTGCCTCTGCTTGGATTAATGTCTATATTTTCCAGACGCTACAGACTATGAAGACACTGCTTTCAGTTATCTCAGGGCAAAGTCTATAGCGTGCTATGAAGGTTTGCCAACCACTTGAAGGAAAACAGGTGTTGCCAGGTAGAGAGGCAAAGAGCAGATGCTGAATGGACCACTGTACTGTTTGCTCAAGAACCTGTATGACACTCCAAGCACAGCAGTGCATTATCATGCCACAGTGGCTTAAATTAACTGTACAGTCTACTTAAGTTCACTCAGGTCTACATTTGTTGTTCTTCGTCAGCTCTTGGCTTGCACGTGTCACTCACGGAAACACTCTTTATTGGTATAGGACCATTAATTTACGCTGAGTTTATTTAACCTTCAAAAAGCTCTGTAAAGCTGGTAATTAAAGGGTTACAAAATGAAGCAAAAGTGGTTCTTCTATGTTACGACTCCATAAGCCCTTCTTGGCACATTCATTTTAAAAAGTGTGTGGTTGAACCAGTGGCAAACCATAATTAAAACCAAGGCTATATGGGCAAAAATATGTATTAGTCATATGTTAGGCTACACCCTTCATAGCAGATAATTATTTTTGGTTGTTCTACATATTTTACCTTTTGTGTAGTGTTTCTAGAGTGATTATTTCTCTAAAAGCCTGACATAAAGCTGTCACTGTTTACTGTCTGACACAAACCCCCTGCTCAGATCAATCATATTCACAGACAGTGATGTATCTAAAATACCAAGAACCTCTAAGAAGACTATTGTTTTCTCTTGTGAAACTGGTGGCATCCACTGTAAATCAAAACATGAGTGGTTAATTCTACTGCGAATTATAATTCTACTTCCTAATTATATTACTGTTTAAGCATGATCTGGCATGATCATGGTCAGTAATATGTTTCTGTTTAGAAATTAATCTTAACAATGAAATGAGAGTAATGATTATATATTGTGTCAAATAATAAGTAAACAACACAGACATGTACTTCCCTGAAATCTGATACCACAGTGTTTCTGTGTCCATTGTACAGGATTCAGAATATGAAAAAGCATGTGTACAATGAATGTTTACGATAATTGCTCATGCTACAGTCTTGATATTTAAATGTTAATGAGCTTCATTGGATTTCCTGCCATTGTCCACTTCTGTCTCATCAGTGAAGGTTTGTCAGTGTAATGAATGCTTCTTTACGTAGTTCACATGAGACAAGAGTAGATCTGACTCAAAAAGATAGAAATGAAATGAGTGATTTGATTTCAAGCCTCCAGTCCATTTTGCTTACATTTTTGAATGCATCTTCATGCTTATTCATCAGTGCTTGTGATCTGTCCTTTTCTGTCCTCTCTCTATCTCTCTCTCTGTCTCTCTCACTGAATTCACATTGAGGTTATGTTGCGAATGCATTTGATAGCTCAATGGAGCTGTGTAATTCATGCTTTTTTTTAAATTATATTTGTAAAACTGTATAGCTTTATTTATGGTGGGATCATAAAGTCTAAAATCTCAAATCTGAGACCAGCATGCCTGTATAATTTGGTACATTATCAGACTGTATGATGGTTATTCGGGAAAAAGGGGGTAGATAATGGATGGATGGATGGATGATGGTTATTCATTGCGTCAGCCTTTACATGGAGCTGTCCAGAGCTGTGGTGCTGAAATGACGTACGTTGTTTCGTCAGCTTGTTTGAAGCTGAAATATCAGTTTTAATAAAAGGGAGCGTACTTATGTGGTTTTGATTGTTTGTTTGTTTTCCCCAAACAATCATAGGATCAGAATGCAATTTATTTCGACATCTTCACAAAAAACCCCACCGTATTCGTCGTGGTTCCCGTAAACCCAAATTCTAGTGGTTGGCCGTCTTCACCTCGTCAGAGCGCCTGGTGGTTATTTATAGATCTCCCCCACCCCCTCCCCACACACTCCCCCCCACCCTCCTCCTTCCCCTCTCGTCTCCTCCACTCACCCCCCTTACCCTCCCCACTACTCCCTCCATCCTCTGTGGAGCTGAGCATCCTACCACAGGTACATATTGACGTCAGAGACCTTCGTAATTTTGACGTGTAAACACATCCCTTTCCCTTCCACCACTCACTCTCTGGTAGCTTTCCACGCGGAACCGTTTCACGCTGCAGCGCCTGCCACGAGCATCCCCCCCCCCGCTCCACTCCTCCACGAGCCTCCATGCCAAAGCCAAAAGGAGCGGATCCGATTTTTTGACCTTCGTACTTGTTTTATTTCCCTGCATATTTCTAGGCGTATTAATTCGTTTGTTTGTTTATTCTATTTATTTATTAGTTCATTCTTTCACTCGTCCATCCACCCGCGCCCTGCTCACCCGGGAGTCGGTGCGCGCCCTCGGTTTCTCCACTTGCTCTTGACTCTGAGATGGCAGTGAGATGTGCTGCTGCTGCTGCTCTGGCGATTTTCGGCGTTCTCTGCGCGCAATCGTGCCGAGGACTAGACGCATCGGACCGGCAGTACCTGAACGAGTGGGCCGTGGAGATCCCCGGAGGAGTCGATGCCGCGCGATCGATCGCCAACGAGCTCGGCTACGAACTGATCCGACAGGTAGGGGAGCCCAGAGAACTCAACCAGCTCAGGAAAAGTGCCTCTTCTGAGCCCTAGACTTATTTTGACTCTAGATTTGCAAAAACCCTATTTATTTATCTATTTCTTGGCTAATGTGTTTAGATTTAGGGTTGAGGAATTTAGGTGTACGAGCTGAAGCCATGGAGTTGAGTTGAAGCCTTTAGGCTAAGTTGAAGCAATTGAGTTGAGTTTAAACCACTGGGTTGATTTGATGCCACCGCATTGAGTTTAAGCCTTTGGGTTGAGTTGAAGCTTTTTATTTGAGCTAAAACCCTTGGGTTGAGTTAAAGTAACTGAGCTGAGTTTCAGCTTTTGAGTTGAGTTGATGCCCACTAGTTTGGGTTTTAGAAATTGAGATGAGTTACAGCAACTGAGTTTGACTTAAACAAATAGCTTGAGCCTAAGAGATGTGCTGAATTTTTTTGGATTAAGTTAACGGCTTCACTGACCTTGTAGGTGTTGCATAGGTATGAGTTTTGGATTCCTTTATGCTGTGCACTGTCCAGTAGTGGTCTACAGCGCTGTATGTTTTCAAACTGTTTTCTTATATAACTGATGAATGAACAGGATTTCTGTAAAGTCTGCTGTAAAAAAAAAAGAGCCATTCACATTGAATTGAACCAAAAGGTTACAGCTTGCTTCAAGGTCTGCTGGAACGCAATGTTGTTGGATATGCATGGGCTTGTATAATGCATGGCTTAGTGGTTGAGGAGCTCAATCTGTTGCTGTGTTCTGCCAGTTCTGCTGGTCTGGTGGGAATCATTTCTTTAGGGGTCAAAAGGGTGTGTGCTTCCCAAACAGATTAAAAACTAAAACCTCTGATGTGTCGTGTAGATCACGAGTACCTTTCAGCTGGATTGTTTCTCTTTTGAAATATGATCTAGTGTGTCTGTGTCATGAGAATTACTTGAAGGGGTAAGACCATTTAAAAGAGCAGATCAGTGGATGAGTTCAAAAGGGATTTCACAGACAGGCTTATTTTTTTCAGCCCATCTTTTACAACTATAAACATCATGGTAGAATTTAAAATGAACTGAATGAAAATCTGTCTGTAGTGACGTGTCCTTTGAGTGATTCTTTCACCACACGCAGGGGGCACAGGTGCATACGTCAGAGAGACACAGGTGTTAATGAAACACTGAATAAACTGCATAGGGAAAGAGCTCCATAGAAAAATATTATTTTTTCATTATATTTGAGCAATGTCTTCTCATTGTAGGATGCATTTATAAAACAGAAAAAACATAAAATAGAACTAGTCTGTGGTACAATGTAGATATAAATTTGTCTTTATTTACACATTATTGTTAATTTGGACAGACAATAATAACAATTTGTTAAAGCCATACTTGGAGAAGAAAAAAATCTAACGATGTCTCACAAATTTGGTACATTACTGTGCCAAGGCTAATAAAAGCCACACTAAACATTATACACCACATTTTAAAAATGCTAGTGCAGTCAAATTTTCAGCTTGTGTTGAAAAAAACCCCCCAGATTTTTAGAAAACAGGGAAATAGAGATGTAAAAAAAAAAAAGCCTTTGTTTTCCACTCAAAGTTAATATGCATAAAATTTTGCTTTATCAGAGCCTAGAATAAAATGGGTCACTATACATGTTTGAAATACAGCCAGGCCTTCTGTTATTAATATGGAAGAAGAAACTCCAGGCTGACTAGACCAGACAGATGGAATTGCATCATTTAAATTAAACTTAATTTAGCTAAGAGTGGGTGAGAGAGATTTTATCCATCTCTCTCACCCACTCTTACCCTCTTATTCCTTTCCACAGATTGGAGCGCTAGAAAACCATTATTTATTCAAGCATCACAATCATCCTAGCAGGACCAAAAGGAGTTCAGATCATATCACCAAAAGGCTGTCAGAAGATGACAGGGTAAGTGTTTCATAATTATCCTCTTATGCCATATTACCTGAGGATGAAAAGAAAGTGAATGTCTATTGAGAACACAATTATCTTATCATACCTCTTGGCCTGTGAATGGTCAGTGCAAAGTAACCATTCTTTTATGAAGATGTAGTTCAAAATGTTTAACAGTTTACCATTTCCAACAGCATGTTAAGCAGGTTCATTCTCGTATACACCTGGGTTTAAGAGACCCGCGTTCATTTCAATGCCTCTCTCTCAAGGTGTCCTGGGCAGAGCAACAGTATGAAAAGAAGCGAAGTAAACGTGCTCCGCTGGGGGCTGAATGTAAAGACTGCTCAGTGGACAAGCTCTTTGATGACCCCATGTGGAACCAGCAGTGGTACTTGGTAAGTTTTGCTGAATTGACTTCGACTTTCGAGTTTGTAAACAGTGTATTTATGTGTCCAAACCCCATATGGAGAATTTGGAGTCCCAGATGTACTATATGTCATCAAAGTCTCTATAAATGAAAGCATTGTAGAAAAGTGTGAATGAAAGAACATTGAAGGACAGTGTATATTGTAGAATGAAAGAAGGATGAAACCAGAGCAACTAAAAGTTTGGGTTTGGTGAAGAGTATTGGATCAGTATGTTGCTGGGCCAGTGGTTATAAATAGACATATTTCCACATTGATCATACTCTTGTCAATAGGGAACAGACCTACCTCATTGATAAGTGACTAAGACTAGGAGAAAATGTGGAGAAAATCTGGCAGACATAAATCACAATAAGAAAAAGTCAATCCCTCAATTCGGAGCATCCATCAAAAGCAGCACTTACACTGTGGTGGTGTTTCTTTCAAAGCAGATGGCTTCTTTCACAGACTGCTCTGCTGATTTCTTCATTACCATACTGATCTGGCCTCTGGGCTTATGCTTTGGGCAACTATAGTCCATCAATTGTGCTTTAGGACGTCAGTGTTCAATCTCTTCTTTTTGGGGGTTGATTTTATGACAGAGCACACAAAGCCTAATTGAATCTGTGGCTGTGTAGACATTGCTCCTCATTCAGCAGTCTGGACATATCCCTAGCACATGGGCTTTGTATGTAAAAGGAGAGGGAGGGAGGCAGAGATTATTAGAGAGACAGAAGGAGAAAGATAAAATAGGTTGCCAAAAAGTGCATTTGCTTAATTGAGCATGCTTTTGGACATGTAGGAGAAAGGCAGCCCTCGTTAAAGCACAACTACAGAAGAGGCAATCAAATGTAAAGTCCTAATTTGTTTCAGCACTGTGGGCTTATCTGAGAGGCATGAATCATGGTCACAGATGCAAATGTCCCATTTCTCCCAGATATGAATTACATCCGCTCATGGCCTGAGCTGTGACCCACTCTAATCAAATGGAGCTCTGGTTGTGCTTTTTACGACCACTGGATTAATTTTGGATGTGCATATTATCCCAGATCAATCTTTAGCAGTGCTATTCTTTTGTTCTGTTGCTCTTTCCTGTTTATGTACGTTTGTGTGTGTGTGTGTGTGTGTGTGTGTGTGTGTGTGTGTGTGTGTGTGTGTGTGTGTGTGTGTGTGTGTGTGTTTCATAGCTCCTGACTCCTTCTGTTATACTGTTTTTTATGACAGAAAAACAGGATATTAGAAGATCGGAGTCACCCATAAAGTACATGTTTTGTTTTCCTCAACAGTGTGATCCTGACTGGGCTAGTCATAAAATTTCTGCTTGCTTTATCACACACTGTTCTGCAACACCAAATCAGCCTGACAGCCCAGCTTACCCTCAGCTCTTCTATCTGTGCAGAGTATCGGCTTCTTTCTTTCCATCAAACTGTTACTTTGTGACTAACAGCAGTACACTCTACGTACTTGTATTGGAGTGTGATTTTATGTGTGAAGTTTGAAATTGAGGTTTATTGTCATATGTACAAGGTACAGTGTACAATGAAATACTTACTTGAATACCCTCTTCGCTGACAGAACATAAAGACATAAGACATAAAAGACAAAGCAGTGCAGCAACAATAACTAATCACAGGCAAGTTGCATAGTATGTGTCAGTGCAGAGTGCATTATTGTGAGCTACAGTTACACATAGGGTGAAGAGCAGATTTATTGCACACACAGAGAGAACCACTGTTACTGTGTGTTGTATAGTCGCCGGGTTGGGCAGGAAAATGAAAAGTGGCAGTGCAGGGTGGCTGGGGTCTTTCACAATGTGCTTAGTTTTTCAGAGACAGCGTGTGCTGTAAAAGTCCCTTATTGCAGGGAGTGGAGTGCCTATGATTGTCAAAAAGTATTCAAACTGCCCTTGTAATTCAACTGCTTTAGGGTCCATCCATTACTGAACACACACACACTGTTTTTTAATCTCAATGCATTAAAACTGAATGAGATGCTCTTGTGCAGCTGGACAAACCTTGCCCAAGTCAGACACCAGCAACTGGGTGTCTGACCCATCATTGGACTGTGAACTAGTTCAACGGGTTCTAGTGATGGAGCTCAATCCAGTTGAGCTGCAGTGGTGTTTGAAATCCAGAACTAACTGTCCAGGATTTAATACACATTACACGGTCAGGCTCTGACAGACGTGCACACACACTCAGGCACACATTGCATGATACTTCCATTAAATGAAACAACAAAGACTATTTTAAACTAATATTTATTTATGTAATTTATACACTTAAATGTGTCTACATCCCTTATGATATGCAGTGTAAAGTAATTCACATTCGCTATGTATTAAGTAATTTATTTAGTCAAGAGGTACTGCTTTCACAAAGGGCTTTCCACTTATTATCAACTGTCTTAAAGCCTGTAACTAGCTTTAGCACATTTCTGGCCAGAACCCGGGCTTGGTAATTCTATTACATGGACCATGAGAAGTGTTAGTTTGCATATAGCATTGTTCATATTTCAGCTCTTTAAAAACCTTGTAGTTGAGAGAATCTGGAGAGTCGGACAAATGTCTTTATGACAAAACATCAATTTTGGAAAAGTTAGTAAAAGATAAAGGAATGATTTTTAAAAACACCATTCATTTATCTTACAAATAAGCTTAGACTTTAGGGGTCAGCTATACCTCACCAACGTGTTTATGTTTATAAGGACATGTTCACATACATTAGCTATGGGATTTTACAGTTCACGAATTAGTAAGTCACTTCATTATGTAAGTAACAAACAGCATATGATGACCAAACAGGTGTTCTTCTCATCATCATCATTAAAGTAACACATATGTTTACTAAAAGAAGAGAAGGGATGTTAGAATAGCAGGAACAGTGTGATTTGATGTTATGAAATGTATCAACCTGTTCGAGTGGCCTGAATCACTGCTGAATCACAGTTCAAAAAAGGAGAATTCTCAATCTTATTTTATTTGACAGGTTTGAAAGTAGTGTTTGTGTGCATGTATGTATGTATGTATGTATGTGTGTGTGTGTGTGTGTGTGTGTGTGTGTGTGTGTGTGTGTGTCACGCCTTTGTGCGCCCCT
>JBBPDC010000025.1:0-16992 GCA_037974485.1 Hemigrammopetersius urotaenia
TGTGAAATACTCAGACCGGCCCGTCTGGCACCAACAACCATGCCATGCTCAAAATTGCTTAAATCACCTTTCTTTCCGTGCAGTGTATCCTAAGCTGAGATATTTAGAACCTTAAAGAACCATTTGTAACTGTTTAGAGATACAGAAAAAACATCAGTACACAGATTGTGAGTATGTGGTGACAGGCAGTGGTATTTTAACTATGTGTGAACATCAGTGCAAGATTAGAGTGTGTCCATAAAAGCAGATTACTCACATCTACATAGGTATTACAGTGGAATTGCAGTGACACATGCACATATGAGAGTTCAGACACAAAAACTGATCTACACAGATGGAAAAAAAGTGATATGAGTCATCCCTCACCACATTCTCCACAAGTGGGCGAGTGCATGTGTGGCAACTCATCTGACTAATCATATTTATTCTATGATTAACCATTTCTATCCTAATGGGAGAGATCTACCTCTGGATGCCCCCACTGAGACATTGATTTTACCTAATTGGTCACTTTGTGAAGAAAGACCTACTTTAAATGAAAATGAAAAAGTCCATAAAAGTGTAAATAACCAGATGAGGTACAGAAACCAGACAGTAGTGCTTAAGGAGTGCTTGTGTCCCACTCGTCTCCCTTTAAGAGGGTTCCTATTGTCAGGGTTATGTAAAACGATGAGATAACCGCTTTATAATTAAATGTCATAATTAGCATATTTATTTTCTCTGTACACTTCATTTTTCACAAAGGACATCTTTCTTGCCACACAAATTGTGCCACCTCATAAAACGTGTCTGAGAGTTCATAAAATACACTGGGGGTTTCCATAAATCATTAACCGCATGAACGTTCTTAAAGACAAGTGGGTCTTTCATAAGTACTGCCCTCTTGTTTAATTATTCATAACCCCCTGTTACATTATTGGTTTTCTATAATATGACTCAATTAAATTGTGTAAACAGATAGACCTTTTGCAGATGATGACCCACATTAGCAAGATCAGTGGGTGGCCATGACATCGCTAGCAGTCATTAGCGGCGTTAGCTTCAGGTTATGGCCATCATTTCCTCCTGTAAATCATCGCTGCCCTCTGATTCCGTGAGACAATGGACTTCACCTGACTGGTTTTGTGTGGGCATTTTCAGAGAAACAGAATGATCAGGGCTTGAATTAGGTTCCAGGATGAGCAGCCTGCACTGTTTGTGTGCAGACATTTGTGATGACTGTGGAAAATTGAGCCTTCAGGGGCACTCAACACCAGTGACAGCAGTGACTGCCTTATGATCTTTCATTAGGTCAAGAAAACCTTCATATTTGCCTGGGCAAAGAGTGCCGGCTGGTATATGCCATAAGAATTTGAGCAGTACAGGCCTCTGGCCTTGCAAATCAAATACTTGGCTCATAAAAGAGAGTTTCAGGTCAGTCAATATTACTGCAGCATATATTTACTTGGGCTCCATCATCTTGGCAGGTATCTGAAGTTGCTGGCACAAGGCATGAGTATCCAAGGCCTACACATCAGATGATTAGCCAATAACTGAGATGAACTGAATTTTATGATGAATGGACTGAATTTATATTGTTTTATATTACTGTAGTTTGTCAATGTTTTATTTTTTGTTTGTTTGTTTTGAATTTGTTTTTTTTTTGTACTTTAGAAGTTATATTCAATTCACGCATCAAATACACTTTCCTAAATTTAAACATACTCATATACTTTAAATACACTAATTTCGCAGGCTTGCATGTATTACGGACAAGCTGTGCTCCTTCAAAGCTGCCCCTTCAATATCGCCAAGGTCAACTTTTCTATTACGTCTTGCTCTCCATGATCTCACTTTAAATCCAAATGGGATTGCATTTTTTCTGTTATTGCCACTATGACTCTGGAAAAGACTACAGACTAACATCAGAAAGACATCCTGACTACTTTTAAAAGCAGTAAAACTGCAGTGTTATCAAATGGATTTTAACAACATTTGGGGGGTGGGGGTGTTAATCTCTTATGTGTAAATCTGCTGCATCTGAAGAACTAGTGGCAGGACAAGTTTGTCCACTGGCACTTTGGATATAAATATGCTGTGTAAATAAACTTTATTTTCCAACTATATTTTTGTACTTTTTGGTTGAGTGTAAGTTACTTGTTATTTTATGTAAGTTATTTTATTTTCTCAGGATTTTTCTCTTAACAGTAGCTGATAAGAGTAACAGGGAAGAAGAAACAGATAGCAGAATCAAGAGTTATAAGATTTTGAAAGATTTTGAAAGAATGAAGAGTGAATGTGAAAATTCTCAGGAAGGGAATTCCATAGTAAACTAAACAGACCTACTGTTCATTGAAGATAGTCAAAAATGAATGTAAAGAATGTAAAGAACAGGTAAGAGTATATGAGTGAAGTAATGCAATGCGGTAATGGGGAGCAGGACCATGGAGAGCTTAAAAGTGGAAGTGGAAGCAACTTAAATTGAATGCGGTGTGATATGAGCAACGAGTGAAGTTTTGGGGAATGGGTGAGATTTGTATAGACGTCTTAGTACAGGTGAGAACACGAGAAGCAGGGTTTGACACATACTGAAGCCCAGCAATGTTTTTTTGTTGAAAAAGGAGCATTACAGTAATCAATACTTATGAAAGCATTACTGTTTCAGCTTCCTTCATGGACGGATGTGTGAGATACTATGAAGATGAAAAATGCACCTTTGACTAAAATGTGACAGTCAAATGTCAGAGAAGCCTCCAATGGGACATCCAGATTCCAAGAGTGAGAGGGCTTTTGAAATGACAGCGTTGGAGCCAACCAGTATGAATTTTATTTGCATTAAGATTAAGAAAATTTGATGTCAAGCTTTTAAAGCATGAATGCAGGCTGTAAGTGAAAAGGTGGCTGAAGTGGGCGGCAAATTAATTCTGAGTGTCACTGGTGTAACAGTGGATATATATATTAGAGACACCTTGGGAAATGATAGCAGTGGGGGTTCTGCTTCTGTGGATAGAGATGAATTGAGATGTGAAGAGAACCAGAAATGAACAGTGCCAGAAACCCAATAGCAGAAAGAAGAATATTACGATTAACAGTATATTAAAATGACCAGTGTACTAACTGTTTATATTGTGTCATTGCAGAGCTTACTGGTGGTAAAATTAAGTTAGAGAAGATACAGTGTTTATTACAACAGCATGGCTGCTTCTTTTACATGTGTGAAATCTCACTTTGCCTAAAACTCCAACCCCTCTCAACTTTTGAGAGGTTAGGTGTTGACTGTGACCTCTGAACACCTGGTGCGGAAGTACAAAACTCAACCCTTGAACTATTTACAGCCATTTACTTGCCACTGCTGAGATATTTTAGCCTGAAGTGTCTCTGCACTTCATATCTTCTCTCTTCATTTAACTCACATTTCTTCTGCACCTCCATATTTTCCCCACTTGCCTCCTTCTGTGTACACATGACTCAACTGTGTCCTATCTGTGGGTGTACGGATGTATCATAATGACTCTCCATCAGTTTAATATGTAAGAATCAATTATAATTGTGTAATTAAGCAAATACAACACAAGAGGAAGTGTGTCATCAAGGCTGAATGTATTTATCTTAGTGCATTGAGGGTGAAGTGTAATTTGCAAGCAAAACTCACCGCTGATGGAGGCAATGTTAGTAATATCAGATATGTTAGCACTGGAATAACCCTTCAGCAGCCTATGCTTTAATATTGGTAATACTGCCAAAACAAGTAGTTTTGTGACAATGTGCTGCTGGCAGATCAACACTAACATGATTGGAACTATATACAGTGGATGTGGAAAAGAATCACCTCCTTCAACATGTTCACAATTTGTTGCTTTGCAGCTTGAAGCAAAGCACACACAAACGCATGTTTTCTGTATGTTTTCTCAAAAGCTTATTAAACTTGCCAATCACAATAACACATTTTTCTATATCCCTCTGAAATCATTAATAGAGTTTACACTGTTGTTGGCATGCTCTGAAATTAAATATAGCAAACAAAATAGCTCTCTTTTAGGACATAATATTTCCATTTTTAATCAAACAGAAACATGACATATTTCAAATAAGGAATAAGTAACCAAATGCTTCACCGATGTTGAAACTATTATCACTGCTGGGGCGAAGGAATTGGCAGCAAGCCAACACTGGAACCTGATTACCTGATTTCGTGTATTCGGTGCTGAGATTTACAGCAGTAATCTTTCTGAGAGCAGCCAGTCCATTCAGAGAGAAAGAAATGGCCTCTCGCAGACAGACATTAGCATTTCAAAAACGAATGCTGGATCCAGTGGACAGCTCGTAATTGGTGGTTCTGAGTGACACAGGTGTCTTAATGACAACTGATGAGAGTGTGCAAGGCTGTAATGGAGCTTGGTGGCCGGCTCCTAATTGACCATTTCGGCCCTGTGAGCGCTGGCCCTTGCAGTGGTCCCCCTACGCCGGCCGCGAAGTGTGAGGCGATCACAGACTGTGTGGTCATTAAGAGCACTGATGATCCTACTCTGGCTCAAGAGCTGTCTGGCTTCTAATGGTGCCTGTTATTGTCATAGAAATGGCGAGTGGGTGCATGGCGGAAAGGTTGTTGAGGCATCAATAGCGAGGCTGCTTTTACCTAATGAAAGATCTCACAAGGAAATAGACCAGGCCATTAACTACAGGTGATAACAACATGGATTGCGGGCGAAAAACACATGCCCACACACAACTGCATTCATACACATCATTATAGCCATGAGAAAACCCTGGAACATTTGTAACACTGCATGTACAAATTGAACCAAGAAGGTGTAATAAGTAGATGCTAAAAGGGATTTCCATCAATTTTTTTTCGGTGTATGCATAATTCAGTCATTGACATGTGTCACGGTCGGCGGCCGTTAGAGGGCTTTTATTTTGAGGTACGTTCTGTTTTGCTTATGTCACGTGTTCTTGTGTTTCACTTGTCCTACGTTCTGATTGTGCTGAGTATTTAAGTCCGGTCAGTGTGTTTTTTAGTCACGTGTCCATCGCCTTATGCTTGCCTCGTATTCTGGTTCATGTTTGTTTCGGCCCCAGCGCCAGGTTTCTTTGTTTTCTACTTGTCACTTGTAAATAAACTGAGCACCAGCATGGAAGCATGCCTGCCGTTTCCCTGTTCTTTCCAAGGTAAATCACGACAGGGGACTCAAACCCCCTGTCGTGACAACATGTCAACAGTCATTCAGAGCGGTTTAATGTGAAATTATGCATTTTGCAGCATAGCAACTCGATTTCTTGGTATTACAGTGCTGTTAAATAGAGCCAGGGTTTGTGATGCCTCTCACATAAATATAGTAATGTTATTTCCTATCTAAAATTAAATGTTTTGTTCTCACTGTTGGAATCTCCAATTTTGTCAAACTTCTATTATTACAAGTTTTATACAAACACAGACATATGTAATATTGATAATGGCAAAAGATGATTTGCCTAAAATGTAAATGCATTTAAAAGTTTTTAAATGTTTTCATGACCTTTTATGTAATCACACCAAACTGAATTACTGTTTGCATATTATCAATATAATTATGAAGACATTTTTAAAAACTGATGGGATTTCCCCAAAGAAATTGCAGGTAATAACGTTAACAGGGATGTCAGTTTTATTGTCCTTGACTGAATGAAAATGGATGCCATTTTCATCACAAACATGGAACTATTACTGTCAGTTTTATAACAATTTGTTGACAAAAATTGCTTAATTTTTGTGCATTTTAAAATGCCTGTTTTATTTGAAACAGAATCTCTATATATAAAAAGATAAGCATATTTTCATCCTTCTTTCGCTATTTAGATTTAAACTCTTCTTATGACAATAGCAAATTACACAAACACACATGTTCGAACAGAAGAGGAATGTCTCTCTTTTATGATACATTTATCAGCTTGGTCCATTCCATCGACTCCTTTTGCCTCTGAGGCACCATCTTTCCAGAACAGATACTGGCAACATGAGGAGAAACATGAGGAGAGGGTGAGTTAAAAAAAAAAATGATATCAGGCAAACACACAAAGAAAACAAGCACCTTGAGGGACGAGTGTGTTTCAAGACCACTAGCCTGAGTGATCCTTCAGAAAAGTCCCTCTGGTCCTAGGAGCTCATGACATCTTTGTTCCTCAAAGCTACCTCACCCCTGAGAGCCTTTCTGGCGCTCTGAGAGTGGTGCTGTCCAAACATAGTGACTGCTCATTAAGCCTGGATACCTAAAGGTTATGTGGACCTTTACTAATGTAATCCAGTAGACCGGTGTTTGCTAAACCCACACAACACTCTGTAGCATGCTTTTATACTTTTTTAGCTTGCATGAAAATTTCAAAATGTACGGACAAATAGAAATTATCCAAAAGTACTTGGATTTAATTTTACGTTAACATCCCTTTGTTGTAGAACAATGTTATAAGCAATGTGTTGCTTACCATTAAATGCAAGAGTAACTTGAAGATACAGTAAATACAGTAGATGCAGTAAATTCTTAAAACATGATGTATTGCCATTTAATAAAACCACTGCCATATTCTATAAAACCATATTCTATAAGTTTCCCTTGTATATCAGCAAAACAACATTGAACTGCCAAAGCATGGGCTTCATAAGGTGTGGTGTGCTGTGGCTCTGGCACTAAAACATTAGCAGCAGATCCTCCTGTAAGTTGTGAGAGACTGGTTGGGCCAGCATATGCCATAGACACTAAATTGGACTGAGATCTGGGGAACCTTGATTTCTTCATTATGTTTCTCAAACCTTTCCTGAGCAATGTTTGCAGTGTGGCAGAGTGCATTATCTGGAAGAGGCCACTTCCATTAGAGAATACTGTTGCTTGTAGTGGTGTACTAGGTCTGTTAACTATGTTAAGGTAGGTTTAACATGTCAAAGAAATGCCAGAACCCAAGATGTTGCTTAGAGCATTAAGCAGTCTTCAACAAGCTTGACTTCTTCATATAATGCATCCAGGTTTCATCACTTCTCAGGGTAAGTGACACACACATAACAAGCAACAAGCAACACAAAAATGTGTTCATCAGATCAAACCACCTTCTTCTCTCGCTCTATGGTCAAGTTTTGGTGCTCTTATGCAGACTGTAGCCCATAGAGGTCAGCATGGGCACTTTGACATAGCCACAAAGCCCTATAGATAGCAGGTTTGATTAATAGTGTGTTCTGACACCTTTCTATCATGACCATGAACATTTTCAGTAATTTATCTCACCCCTCGAAAGATTATCTGTGTTATTCATTTCACCTCTCAGTGGATTTTAGGCCTGTTGTGGCATGTCAGTGTATACTGTAGGGCAACAAAACCCCCACGTTTGTTCTTGTCAACTACTATAGAAATGTCCAAGTAAAAAATTCTGTCTAGTTCCAAAAACCATGTTTCTCACTAGAAACGTTCAAAATGACGTTTGTTGTCTGACAAAGTACAATAATGTTTCTAAATTAGTTTTTCAGATTCGGACTTCTTTGCTATGCTTCTTTTTGTTTGTGCTTAAAACATCAATAGGTCATGGTTCCTCTGGGCTTTTTGCTCATGAACATGTGCTTGGCACTTGTCCTGACAAGCTGAAGAAGGCGCCATTAGCGTTCAGCACTATTAACTGCATTTGTAAAGTGATTAATCACAGTAAATTCATAACTCATTGGCTGTCAGGATGGTGCAGTCAGAGACAAATCCTACTGGGGATACATACAACACTAAACAAGTTCCATTGAAATGAACCACCGGTAATTCTGATGAATCTCTTCATGTCCTGTACTCCCTCAGCCTAAAGGACATACTAGCAGGATTCAGGTGAAAGGTTGAAAGGGAGCTGGGTGTACTGCGAGGGATGCTGATATGTTTTCTACTGCAGTTTTTTCCTGAAAATTTCTCCATTCTCTGGGAGATGCTCACAGGCTCCTGGCACACTGCGTTTTCGTATCACAGGGGTAATGTGACTGAGTGAGGGAGGCAGGGAAGAAGCTGACCTGACAGGTTAGATAAGTGAGAGAGAGAGAGAAAGGGAGGGAGAGAAATAGATGAGTGAGGGCCCTGGGGGTTGGGCTGCCAGTGTGACAGCAGACATTCTGCCTGCAGTGAGGATGATCTGTGGGCAGGTTGGCTGCAGGCGAGACAGCTCTGCCAGGTTACATAGCAGCATTTCTTCTCACATGCACAAACACACACACACACACACACACTCACACACACACAAATAATTTTTTTGTTCCGCTTCCCTTATTTAATAAAACTCCTAGAGCAAGGCAGTCATCCATAGCAGCACACAAAAAGATAGAGATAACTAAATAGACTGTTTTTACAGGTTTTGCATGTTTTGATCCACACAAATGCATCCTCCTACTGCAGACAACAACGCAAGTTGTCACTTGAAACGTCATTGACATCTGGTCACAATGCGATTCAGTGGAGATGCAGATCAACGTTCAGTCACCAAAAATGTTGGCTGCGGTGAGGTTGAAAAGAAGAATATCCCTTGAATTTCAACTCTAGATCAAAATAAAGACTGTTACACTCAGAATCAGAAAATGTCATCATTTCAGCCAAAGGATAGGACTCAAGGGATTTTGCTGACTTTACACTGTAAGATATTACACCTGGTTTTCTTCACATCAGAGAGCTACCATTGAAAAGGTTGCCAAACATCATCAAGTCTGAAATGTTGAATAAATAATAAATTCAGTTCTTATAAATTCAGGAAGTATAGGTCTATTTTTATATATTTGTGTGTGTGTGTGGGGGGGGGGGGGTCCATAGTCTCAGAATGTATTATTACAGTGTTATTACCATATTACCATTATCATATTTTGTTAATACATTGCAGAAGAGACCAACTGCTATAATAATAATAATAATAATAATAATAATAATAATAATAATAATAAGTAACAAATGCAGTTAGTCATCTTTATTAGTTTCTCAATTTTATTCAGTTTTCCCCCTATCGAAGCAATAAAGAGACATTCAACAGTAATGTTCTCTTTTAGAGGTGAATTAGTATTGAGAACTCGGAAAGATCACAGCAACTACACCATTCAGTTTACAATTTACTGATTATGTGTTTTATTAAGTCTTCACAGTTCAGAATGATATAGTTTACACTCACTATGAACCAACCATGTGATACTGAACATGTGTACAGTTCAAGTCTTCACAATTCAGAATCACATAGTGTAATGTGTAATGAGTGTAATGAGTGTAAACTACGATGCAACTATGACGCAACTTAGCCTGCCAGTTACATATGTATTACCCATCTGCCTTTCAACAAGCATCATCTTTGCTATTCATGCCCTGGTATTCTTAACATTATTTCTTGTCTCATAAAGGTGATTTGTACACATTTCTAGCTGAAATGCATTTTTTTATTTTTTTTCATCCAGAACATAGAAGCTTGTAAAAAGGCCCCACTATATTTTATGTGTTCATCATACAGTAACTATACTGTAAGACATTAACAATGCGTGCACAATAATGAAACAACTGATGATTCACAGTCACAGCTGGATAAGAATAGCGCAGCTTATTTAAATACACAGTTTTTTTTTCATGCAAATACATGTAATTACATTCAGAAACACATGTGTAAATATAGTACTGTACAAACTTATGTAAATACATCCATTTATCTGGTTTAGTTTTTATTGGAATAACACAAGTGTATCCTAACATATTTACACTCAGTGGCAGGAGTAAAAACTGAATCTGATAAACATGTGTATTAACATAATACACACTACAGTAATTCAGCTGTAACAGTGAACACATCACCAGTAGTTGCACGTTTGTTGCATGGATCGTTAACATGCTGCTACACAGTTCTTAGGGACTCTAACTCATTGGACCAGATGTAAATAAAGATTAAAAAGTAATACAGAATTGTTTGATTTTCAATGTGCCATTCTGAAGAAACCTAAAAATCAGAAAGTGATTAAGTATTATAAAGTATCACAAACAGTTTAATGACATTAAAAGCGGGTAATTAGACAGTTATTACTGAGATATGTTCACTGGTTGCTGAGACAGCAAGTTTCTCTTCAGTGTACACAAAGTCGAACCACTCTGAACAACTTTATTTACATCTCAGTGATTGAATTATGCTGACATTTTGCAAAAGTTGTGAAAATGATATCAGTTATAACTCAGAGCTGGAATAACTTCTTGTAGATTCTGTACATAGGCCTACAGACCCTCAAATAGACCAGTATTTCATATTGAAAAGCTATTAAATTAGGTGTTGTTTGTTCTGTGTCCTGTGGATCTCTCCAAGATTTTATGGTTGTCTAATAAATATATCTCCCATCCAATAACACTTGCGAAAAACTGCATTTCCACAATTCCATTGTTGAGCTGGTCATAAATTACTCTACCTCCAGAAGAGAGGTTGTCTCCTTCCAACATGGCATGCATGCTGATCCATTAATCAAAGCTGCAGAACACCTCTGAATAATTTAGGTTCAGAGAGGCCATCTCTTCTCCGTTTTATTAATTAAATTGGGGGGTAATGGTGGGTTCATTTGCTTCCTCTTTGACCTAACACAGTTAAAGCGGGAGATTGATGGCTCAATTTACAGTGAAATAGCAGACGAGGTCATTGCATTTCATTTGAGTTTTAAATCACTTTTTTTTTTGTGGGGCACACTTTTGAAATCTATTCTAATCTGTCTTGAGAAAAAATAGAGCCAAGAAAATCTACCTAGTGGTCTTTAGAGCATGAGCCCTGAAGCATTCACTTTGAAAGAGATGACCTGAACTGAAACACATTCATTTTTGGTGGAAATATCATACCATTTTGGTACCAATCTTACAGTTCAGATGGTGTTTGAGGATGGCAGACCATCATACCTATATGTTTCTCTTTCCAAAGTCATGGTCATTAACCCTTCAGCTAGGGAGTATTTTTAACAGTCCTACCCATTGCTGTGTGAGGTGTTCCACACTAAAATTCGACAGTTAGTTACTTTGTATTGTGAATTGTTTTGTATTCCAGTGGTCCCCAACCTTTATTTGGTCACGGACCGGTTTAATATCAGAAACTATTTTCACGGCCCGGCCTTTAAGGAGTGGCAGATAAAAATACGTATATTATACAAATAAATGATACGTATAATAATGGGGATATTTTAAAAATATAATAATGGGGTATCTTTAAAATATAATAATTAACGTAAATCCAATGTGTACTCGCAGCTTTATTAACAGCATTTTCATAACAACGAGCCAACAACATAAGGGTAACATCCACAGTTTTTTTTCTGTGCAGCCCGCGGACCGGTACCACATGACCCACGGCCCGGTACCTGTCCACGGCCCAGGGTTTGGGGACCACTGCTGTATTCCATCCGGATGCTCTGTCTGACTGCAGAGTGTGTGAAATATCTCCTTGTCAGTGAGATGATGTCAGTGCTAGTGTCACTCATTGAAGATGGTATATAAACGTATGTAACCAAAGTATCTGCTTGGCAGGGTAATTTTTTGGGATTGCATGTGAAGTCTGTGCATCAAACACTCTTTTTTTTGTTCATTTTCCATATTTTGCACCGCTCCTGTGTCCCCCCCCCCAGTGCACCCTCAGTACATCAGCACTTGTGATTTAGTTAAGGATTGACTGTCAAATGTAAACAAGCATAAATATAAAGCTCTGACTGTAAAGATGATGGTATATGAGCTGTAATCTTGCATTGTTGTGTCAGCAAAATGTGTTAGAACATCCGTTGCTGAATGCTCTAAAACACATCAATGTGATGGTACACTTTAATGGAAAGTATTCAGCAGCACAACCATGTGAGGCTACAGGGTGAAGGGTTAATATGGAGTTGAATTATAAATTATTACAGCCTGGGAGATATGTGTAGAAATCAGTGGAAAGCTGTGCCTGATCAGGTGAGGTCATGTATTGATGCTGGATGAGAAAATATGGCTCAATATGCACATTCAAGTTCAGCTCAGTGGGCCAGAGGTCAGGGCTTTTTGCAGGAAACTGGAATTGCTGGTGTACAACCTGTCAGACATTTATGGATTTATGGATGCTGTAGTGTTAACATTACCCTTAAGGGTCCCAACCCAAACCCTGAAAACAGACCCAGCTCATTATCTCTCCTCCACCAAACTCAGCTATAGGAATTGATTTAATGAAGTTGCCAATATTTTTAATATAGTTGTTATGCTGACGTTGCTTCCAGATTCGAGGATAAGTGATTTTATACAATAGACCCCACTCTGTGAGTTTTATGTGCTCTGCTGTTTCATGGTTGAGCTGTTGTTGCTCCTAATTAACAATTTAACACTTATAATTAACCAGGGCATAAAATGAAAGGGCAAAATGTTCACAAATTGACTTGTGGCAAAGTAGCATCTTATGATGATACCACATTTAAAATTCAAGATCTTTTTAGTGAATCCTGCTCTGGTGTAAATTTTCAAGGCTAAGTGCTTTTTATACCTTTTATAAAAGGATGTACTACTTGGACTCAATAAGGAGGAGTGTCCACATTACATTTGTTAAAAAGCAATTAAATTAGCAGATGAACAAAGAAAGATATAAAAAAAGGAAAGATATAATCAGATTGCTCAATTGTAGCCAGGTTGCTTCTTTTATAGAAGCTCAAATGTGGATCCCTGGCTTTTAAACACACCATTGATCTTGCTTGAGTCTTTTACAGTAAGCTATGTTTGGCCACAGTTATGTTGCAGTGTGGATGAGTTCACAGAAGGCATGCAGAGAAGGAGAACAAGGACAGAATGTATTTGTTTGATTTTCTTTGTGCATACAAGGACGAATATGGGGGTTGTGTGGAATAACTGGAAGCAATAGACTTAAATAGTTTGCCTGGTGCCTAGTATTGGTAGACTGACTTATAAGACAATAGCTCTAGTGTCAGTACTACACAAAAGAAGACAAAGACTACATCTCCTAACAAAACAACACTTAAGACACTTAAAACTTTTTTTATCTGCCAATGCTGAGGATGGGCATAATGGGCATAAAGCCTGCCGGACCCAGGACATAATATCTTCCCTAAGAAAGCCATACCCTGCATAACAAATATAAATCATCCTTGGAAACGTACCATTTGTAAATCTTGTTACATTTTGCCTTCAGTGTCCACCCAGTCATGCACATCATACAGTTGGAGCCCTCCAGGCTCTGGGCCAGAATACAGAGATGTGGAAATAAACTTTGACTCACTGTTGCCACAAAAAAGAATTATTCTTGATCAGTGCCTCCAGCACTTACCATTTCACTCACACACACACATCTTTTCATGGTGTAGCCATGAGGGCATGGACATCAGAGGAAAATGCGTATCTGTTCCTCTTCCTACATACGCCAAAGGGGACAAAGGCAGGCATCAAAGCTGTGTCTTCAGACCAAGCTAGAAACAGTGACAGGAATTAAAAATGATTTGTTCTCACTGTGTGGGAACCTGGAGCAAGGGTCTACTCTGCTTGTGCAATTTTGTAGCAAAAGAGTTTTTTAGGGTACAAATATCAATGAACTTCACTGCAGTGTCACGTATTTAAGCAGAAAGGTAAATCATAAGTAAGCAGAAAGGACTAAGAAAAGCCACTTTAAAATTCACAGCTTCATTTTACAGCCCATATTCAGTTTTGTTTCCTGATAACCGATACATGAGGCAAAAAAGTACTTAGATATTTTTGTCATCAATTGACTATATAACACAGTGTAGAATTCAACCTAAAACGTGTAGAGAAAAAAATAGGTTATTATGACACTCGCAAATGAAGTATGGTGTTGGGAGCATCATGATATCAGGCTGCTTCTCGGCAAACAATACTGGGGCATTACAAGTAATCACAATTGTAATGATTTACTGGGGGATATTACTCTCATTATAAACATGGGTCCTAAACATTTCCACTCACTATATGTACTGTATGATGTTCCCTCTCATATAACTAATTTACTGATGTTTCAGATTTCCTTTTTTACTTAAAGGTGTGACATTTACAGTTATTATATTCGGTGCAATTATATTCCACTCACCCCCTTGTTATGGCAGTTTTTAAATATTTCAGTTTATATTCTTTATCTGTGAAATTGCTAATGCCTGTTGGCCAATTAATGTAATTAAGTTACCAGCTTAACAAGACCTGGCTAGACACTTCAGTTTAGCACACAGTTGCATTATAAATCCCTAGGATTTAAGCAACTGTTCCCTTTTCCTAGAACCATATGTACAGTTGAAGAACCATTTAGAAACCCTTATTAAGTGCTTATAGAATCAGAAACTGCATGATACAGCTAATGTGTCATTTCATTTCTGTGCATCTTTTCTGCATTCATTATGCTGTGTGTCAGATTTGCTGTGCGGGAAGTCTTACTTTATTCATCGAAACGGCTCACCTTCAGAAGGACCCAATTAAGGTGCACTGAAGCACTTTCCCATGGCCTGATGAAGGGGAGTGCGCTGGATTGAAACATGCCTAACGCTCGCTTAATCTTCTCTCCTTTTGATGTCGGACTTGCTTCACAGGCCCAGGTTGATGCTGTGGATTGTGCGCCAAGGTTAAATGCAGCACGGGGATGATAAATACCAGGAAATGGGCCGTGACTGCCTTTAGTCATCTCCAAAGCAACGCATGCTGCCTTGGTAACAGCAGCTCTGAGGGAAACTCATGCGGATGGGAAGGGCTGAGGATGAGTGCGGTGAGGCAGAGAACACGACAGTGAAGATGTGTGTTCAGCTGTTTAGTGCACTCCAGACAGAAGGTATCCTTCTACGCCAGCACGGGCTGTACAGAACCTGCTAATGCAGAGTGAAACCAATTACAGGAGGACCATCTTAGAGCACCAATAGAAGACAACTTTAATCAACTTATATTTGCCCTTGTATATACACATATACCGAATTATAATCGTATTTTCATATACTGAATGTATCCTCATTTAAACATTTCCAGAAGTGACCAAACAAAATGCCCTTTAAACCACACTGCCCTGTGCCAAATGTTGTGCATGTGACTACACATTTTGGTACAACACAAAAGGTCAGGTTATTCTCAATATAACAAAAACAGACCCACAAATAAAGTGATATGCTCACTGCCAAGCACATGAAATTACGATGTCTGACCTGACATTATCCACATACTCAAGAACATATAGCACATACACAAGAACTGGCAAATGTTTTTCACTGACTTTTTCAAAATCTCCCTCTTGCAGTCCCCATGGCACCATTGTGTTTAAAAAAGACCACAATCATCCCAGAACTGTGTCCTCTCTAGCTATCCCAATAGACTTGCTTTACCTACAGACCAAACAGGTCCACAAGTGATTGCATTCACATTGAATACTACGCTCATACCTGGACCAGAATATCCCAGTATGTGCGGATGCTGTTTACTGACTACAGCATTGATTTATCAACATAATGCTTTCCAGACTCAAGCAGCTCCAATCCCTAAATCTTTGATGAATATTTGGCTTTCTGTCTGACAGACCCCAGGTGGTGCAAATCAACAATGTCATACTGAAAGTGTCCACCAGTACCGAGTGCTGAGAAAAGACCCTTGCTGTTCTCCTTATTTACCCACTGCATTACCGCACACAGATCCATCTCACTACCATCACTGACGGTGACAATTCTGTACACAAGTTTGAGGTAAGAGCCCTGACATTGTGGTGTCAGGACAACAACCTGTTACTCACTTTCAACAAGACCATGGAGCTGTACCACCCACAATCTCAAAGTTTTGCGGACGGTGGTCAGACCAGTCTGCCGATCAGCATAACTGAGAAGGCAACTGGCTAGAACCTCTATATCCAGTGCTGCAGGGGAACAGCACAGTGGACTCTCACTTATCCTAGTTATCCCAGCCACACACCTGGTAGGTGGCACAGGAGCATCCAAACCGATGCTTAGACGTTTAAGACTCTTGCTGTCTACATTTCTACATTCTTGACATTCAACACTGCATTGTTCACCTGCTCTATCATTCCTACTCTTAGTGTTTACACTATAACTTTGTACACTGCTGCCACCAGCACTTCAGAACTATTACATTACCATCAGTCACTCTAACTTGCTCTGATACTGACTGTATGTTTGCTATATTTCTATTTATACTATACACTGTATACACTATTTTTCTTCCTATATAGCATATATGTATACTTAGTGACAATGCTTTTTTTCTGCTAGATAAATTAAAATTGAATTTGAAATAAAAATAGTAAAATGAGTTTATTAAGCACAAAATAATTTGAAAAAGAATGAACATTGAGTCAAAAGTTTGCAATGACAATTAATGTGCAATTTCATATTATGTCATATAATTCCATCCGGGTGTCCCAGTCTGCATTGTTTCCAATGTAATTATTCAATGATAAACCATAGGATGTATCAAGCCAGGGATTAGAGCCTAAAGAACTACCATATTAACTCCAACCCTCAGGACGAGAACGATTTGCCGGTATGTCAGAAATGCATCATTGCTGCAACATGGTTTGAAACAAAAGTTCGTCCTTCTTTTGAAGTTCCATGTGTATGGGCCAACAGAGGAGGCTTCAGACATCTCAGGGAGCTTTGTTCTGTGGTCATACATCATGTATAAGCAGAGATCTCAAACATTTAAAAAATATAAACGTTACATTTTGGTGTCATGTTTAAAAATGGTGATGTTTAAAAGTTAAGATGATTAAATATATTTATTTTTAATTCAAGTGGAAAAAATGAGAAGCCAATTCTCATGTATAAATGAGTTTGATGGTGGGCGGAATGGGTGTGTGTGTGCGAGCTGGGGCAGACGTAAGTGTGCCTTACTGTTCACTGTTTTGAGGCGCAGTACAGACAGTTTAAAACTGTAAATTTTCTGCCTGGAACAAATTCTCCTTGGAACAGACTTATTTGTGATTGTAAATAGCTCTACACAGTTAGAGAGAGAGAGAGAAAGAGAGAGAGAGAGAGAGAGAGAGAGAGAGAGAGAGAGAGAGAGAGAGAGAGAGAGAGAG
>JBBPDC010000025.1:17092-33305 GCA_037974485.1 Hemigrammopetersius urotaenia
AGAGAGGGAGAGAGAGAGAGAGAGAGCGAGAGAGAGAGAGAGAGAGAGAGAGATAGATATTTGGTTCAGTTCTGTCCATTTATGTATTAGAAAAATAATCTGTTAATCATATTGGATAGGTTGTGCTAGATATGTACTTTGCAATTATTTCATGTTTCAACTATGAGAAAAGATAAGTCATGCAGATACAGGAAAAATACCCTCAGGGTTTAAAGGGCTCAGTGCTAACTACAGCTTTCCTAGATCCATGCATCTAAGCCAAGAATCATTTAGAAAACTTCATTTTTTGAGTGTCCTTGTACTAGCACATTGTCTTGGCGTCAGGCGCTGATTTATCCAGTTTTTATGAGAATGTGCTGATGAGAGCAAGGGAAGACTTGGGCGGGAGGACATGATTAAAGGCAGGATGAACAAGAGAAAAAAAGTAAAAGAAACGAGGGAGGGATGATAAAGTTGTCAGACACACTTGCTCTAATCTCACAGTGCCCATGGCTGACGGGCTGTCCATCATACTCCTTCATGCATTGCTGGTTGGTCAGATAAGCTGTGAGGGCCAACAGGCATGCCGTTGCTGCGGGGCAGTCTTGCAGACTCCATTAAACATGCAGACTCCTTTTGCTATCAAACAGCAAACTTATTTTTGACTTCAAGAGCTGAGTGGAGGTGTGGGAATGGCAGATAGCTGCTAAGGGTGTTTTTTGGGTCTGGTCCTAATCCCTCTCTGCACCTTTGACATCCCATTGATAAAGCAAAGAAATTATGGAGAAGCTGTCAGAAATACAATTCAGCTTTTAATGTCATTGAAATAAGGATTTATTGTGCATATCAGAAGCAAAAAGCACACAAGTTTTCTGGCAATGTCATGGCAGAGGTTGCAATAGCCAAATGCCTTGCGGTATTAGAACTGCGAATAGTCAGAACTACAAATAAATCTGTCATGATCTTCAAGAATGAGCTTTTTTTTTTACTTTCCAATTAAAGGTCTTTTTTGTAGAACAGTGTTTTCCAATCCTATTCCGGAAGAGGCCAACAGACCTGGCGCCAGAACTAAATCATGAGTGGGCATCTGAAAACCACAGAGGAGCTAGAGAGCGATGGGACTGTAAAGGGAATCAAAAGATTATTAACAGCAAATAGCCAAGGATCTACCCATTTAGGAAATCAGATAAACACTTATGTGAATGATGTAATGTAAGAGGCAAAGTATTTGTTTGTGAGCTGAATACTCATTGAAAGCAGCTTTATTTTATACCCTGCAATCAGGACACACTACTTGAAATATACACAGAAGTAAAGAAACTGTCTACTGTTTATTTCATGGTTCAAATCTTCAAATGTGTAATTGCTGGCTTTATCCACCTGTATATCACTTGAATTTCAGTCAGATATGTGTGTGTGTATGTGTGTCCATATAGCTAAGTATCTAACCTGTTTACTTAAGAGAAAGTACAGATACTACTAGTCAAATGTTATTCCAATACAAGTGAAGGTCATACAGTCAAATTCAGAGGTGCAAAGAGTACCTGGAAGCCATACTTGAGTAAAAGTACAGATACCTTACTGTAAAAATGACTCCATTACAAGTTACAAGTCACCAATTCCAATATGACTTGAGTAAAAGTCTTAAAGTATCTGATTTTAAAACAACTTAAGTATTTACTTGTAGTGAATGCAGGGTCAAAGAACACCAAGAAATGTGAAAAACAAGAAACTGTTTATTTATGAGGTTTTATTTCCTAATATAGATATGAAATTGAACACCTCAATATTTCAAATTAGCACATATAGGTAAATAGCATCCAGTACCTTCCGCACCCTGCAGATGGCGATATCGCCTCTTCCGCCCAGGAAATTAGCCACGGCAGATAAAGATGCTGACTTGTCACGCACAATCACGATGTAATGAGTAATGCTAAGTGTCCGTTCAGATGTAGTGGAGTAAAGAGTACATATATTCAATCAAAATTGTAGTTGAGTAGAGAGTAAAAGTTGCTTATATTTTTGATACTCAGTACAAGTACAAAGTAGTCAAAAAAATACTTAAGTACAGTAACAAAGTCCATTTACTAAAATACTTTACACCACTGGTCAAATTTCACTGAAGCACTTGCTTCTAAAAATACTTAAGTATTAAAATACATATTTCACTGCATTGTTGATTTATTGCCCCCACATGTACAAGATAAGCATAAGGAATAAGATAGAATGTTACAGAATGAAACCAACCCGAATTGATAATGAAAAGTCTTTTTTTTATTAATTGTAACCTACACACCTACACAAAAGGTGTGTATGGACTATATATTTGAACGAAGTTGACAACTGAACTGAAAATGAACACATCCAACTTTACATCACAGGCCCATAAAACAGCAATACCACTTTAAGCAGAGAAATATGCAAAGCGGCTGACTGACATCAAAACAAACATTTTTCAGTTCTCTTCATCTCACACGTCTCTAGCTATAACAGTACAGTCCTTATTTATCTTAAGCAGAAGCTGTTTAACACCCATCTGGTGTTGCAGTGTTACAGCAGACAGACGTGACGTAACATTCTGGTGATTTATGTCATCTGCGTTTTAAAGAAGTGAGACAGTAACACCCACTTTCAGAACTGAAGGGAACCAGTAACGAGAACCTTGACAGAAATGTAGTGAAGTGAAAGTTATACGTTTCCAAAAGAAAAGACTACTGAAGTGCTGATACTCAAAAACTGTACTTAAGTACAGAACTCAAATAAATGTACTTCGTTACTGTCCACCTCTGGCTTTATAGGTAACACAAGGTGATGAAGAATCCACAGTTAGTGTTCTAGCAAATCACCAGAATGAATGCTGCATTTCTTAGCTACATTCTAAAGATTTTTTTTCATTAAAAAGCCTTTGATGACATAGTAGTAGACCACATTAGACCACATCCTACCTTTTGGAATGCAGCTTGTATGGTGACTACTCATTCTCACGCGAAGTCCTGCATTGTTTGTCATCCTTGATCTTCTATTTGTTGCCTGCAATCAACAACTAATAAATATTAAAATAAGTATTCATATATAATCTTATCTCCCTTTGTAAGAGACAAATATTTCAGATCTTCAGCTGCTTAGACGGCTTGCTTACTAGGGGCTCAGACCCAGATTCTGTAAAGCTGCTTTGTGATAAGATCAGTAAGAAGCACTGTAGAAATAAAACTGAATTAAATTGAAAGGCTCAAACTTTTGTACACAATCATACACACATAAGTGCGGGAGGTATACTTTTATTTGTTGAAACGTACACATTTTCATTTATGATTCATGCTATGCATAAATCAACAGTGCCAGACTTCTTTGCCATTGATAAAGGTTTGCAATGCAGTGACAGTCTGTCAGTGGCAGCCACTTCCAGGAGTTCACAGATGCAGCATATGTCAGTGAGCAGATCAAGGTGTCTCTCTTCTATTAATTTCTGGAAGGACTCAACATACGCTAGTGCCGCATAAATGTTTGTAAAGTAATTATTTATGAACATTTTTTTCACATTGTGACACACATTCTAAATTTTAGTTCTGAATGCTTTGACCTTATTTTGAATCTTTACATTAGATGATACCTCTGTTTGAGCAACTAGAAACTGACCATATTTAATGGTAAGTAGCACTTTATGTATCAGAACTGGGAAATAGCTACAACCCTCAAACAGAATGGGGAATCACTAGCATAGTGGATATGTATCTTGCCCAGCAACACCCCTGTTAAAGAGAGAGGGATCAGTAGAGACCTGTGAAATTGGCACAAAAGATAACTGCTTCTAAACTCTAACAGATTAAAATTCTCTGCAAGGACCACTGCTGCAGCTGAGGCCATGCTATCGTAAATGGTTTTCCAAACCCTGGTCACAAACTGTTTACTCCTTTGCTGTAAGGCAGGAGTTATGATCATGTTTTTTCTTCTAACAACTCAATTTGAAGTTTTTAACTGCATCTTGTATGCATTACTAACGATCTGGAGGCGCGAGCCGTCTTGACGCTCATGGCTTCTCAAGAGGACCAGATTAATCTGGAAACATTTGTTTGTTCCATTATGAATTGAAGCCCAACCTTAAGCATCATTGTTTATAGAAAACCACAAGAGTAATCTTGAAAGTTTGTCCCCTCCGCCTGTCCATTTGTTTCTCCTCCAGTTTTCTGTCCCCACTTTGCTTTATCTCGCTCTCTCCATTAGCTCTCTGCTGTTGTTCATTTTCTGGTGTCACTCTTCTTCTTCGTCTTCTCTCTCCTTCTGTCCTTCCTTTCCCTGCACTCTCTTCCTCTGTTTCTCTCGCCCTGTCTCTTATGACTTATCGATTACCCTTTGTGGTTTTGTCTGAAGTCTTTTAAGGTCCCCACTCTGTCTGTCAGTCATGGCTGCTGAGGGATTGTTGTGGAGGCCACTGGACTGCAGGCCTAATTGAAAGTGAGCTGGGCAAGACAGATGGCCCTGTTGGCAAATTCGTTTCGTGCAAGCGAAGCTGAGGCAGGTCGTCCACAACCAGTGGCAACCAGCGTTAGTATCTGTATAATAAAAATGCTTTATATGGAGAGGTATACTTCAGCATTGATGTACGTCGCTCCGGATAAGAGCATCAGCTAAATGCCGTAGATGTAAATGTAAATGTGTAATGACTGATTTTTGAATGAATGTTTGCTCCCTCCAAACAATTTAGTATGAATTTTGATTTTGTTTGTTTGTTTTTTCTATGCAGGCTTGTGTTCTTATGACTTGTTTTGCATTGCTCTTCCTCTGAGTATGCTGGAAGACTTAATGTGTTTAAGCACACTTTCTGGTTTTGTTTGTCCTAGAAATCATACCGTTGTCTGCAAAACTGCTGTATTATTTCTATATTTTCAACACATCCATGCATGCAGCTCATTAGTTAGGAAGGGCAAGTCTAATATTTTTAGGCAAGGTATGTCACAATAACCTGCTTTTAAGCATAATAAGAGCCTATCGGCTCTTATTATGCTTAAAAGCAGGTTATTGTGACATACCTGCATGGAATATTGTCACAGTCCACAGCATAGTATGTTACTTTTATTCTGGCCTGAACAGATACAAATACATATAACAAGCTTTATGTTAGTTATAAAGCTTGTTATATAACTTCTCAAGTGTTATGCATTCAGTCTGTTTTAGCTTAAAATGACAATGAAATATCTTTGTAGATTTTATTGAAAATTGTTGACAAAGCTGATAACATTCTGATAACAAAGCAAATTTATTTAAAATGGCTTTGTGTACGCATGAGCTTTTTTTCCTGAGCTCATAAACTGCAAGTCAAGTTGCATCCTGTCCACTCATATTTTCCCCATCCATTTAAAAATCCCCATCAGTATTTATAATCCATTTTAAAAAATAAAGAGTGTATATGAATAATACTTTACATTTAGTAAAGCACAAATACACATTTGTTAGGATTTTCTTTTTTAAATTCTAAATTTAGCTTGGTGTTGCCTTGGGAAAGGACATGGCAGTTGTACAAGTTTGGCCCAGCCTCCTAATACGCTCCAGCAGTGCCGGCTATAGTGTTCAGAAAAAAAAGGAAGTTTAAAGTGATCATTTGTCATACATGAACACACCACAGCACACAGTGTGAATAACAAGAAATTCTTCTCTGCATTTAACCTGTTCACCAAGTGAAGCAGTGGGCAGCCAGGAACCGAGCGCCCGGGGAGCAGTGTGTGGGCACAGTACCTTTCTGCCCCCACGCAGTAGCAGCCCTGGGAATCAAACCCACATGGGCAAATCCCTAGGCCACCAGCTGTTCCTTACATTTAGCAGTTTACAAAATTTACTGTAGTTTAAATCAGATATTGGTGACAAAAAATTGACCAGTATTGTTTATTATAGAGCATTATTATAAATGTAGAGACCAGGGTTGGTCAATTTTGAGACCACCCCCTTCAAGAAGCTGTTTTGTGTTGTGCTCATAAGTTTTTCTTTAGCTTACCCTTTTTCCTTCATTACGGGTTCTAAGACCTCCTGCAATGACAGAGAACACATGCAGGTCAGTCCTCAAAAATTCCCAGGCTCATTTGGGACAACATTACTGTTTTCCCACTATGGTTTCCAGTTGGTCCCAGCACTGCAACCACATCACCCCAAGTCTAAGTGAAAGAGAGAGAGAGAGAGAAACAACTCTGAAGTTTCTCCAAATAAGCTGTACACACACAAACAAACAACAGCTCCCTTGCTGCATCACAGCCATGAAACCTGCATGCAAAAATGAGGGGAACAACCAAGCTTCCATCCCTCTTTGGTTCTGGTGCTGCTCGCTTGGAGGACGCGATTCCATAGCACCAGAGATCACTCGCTCCAAGCACAGTCCCAACAGACAAGAGAGAACAGCATCCAAAAACAATAGCTCAGAATCTCCATCCACACAAGCAATCCTCCCAGGCTCTTCTTGAACAACAGCAGGCAAACGTCATAAATAACACGGTTTTCCACCCTCCTGTCTTATTACACAGGGAGCCTCTAGATCCATACAAGGAAATGCAGAGTAAGGTCTGTCTAAAACAAAAATAAAACAAAATCCAAACTTCAATCAAATTTAGAACAATAAACCATGCCTGGATACGGCATAAAGTCTAAACTGACCTTTACTGTAGTTCTTCTGTATTCTGTGTGTAAACATACCCACTTCCTGCAGCTCAGACTCATTTTTGACCCCACACCCTTTTCTGGCTTATAACCAACCAATTACTGAACTACTGAATAAGTAAATACAGATATTAACTATATTTCTCAAATGCCAACTGTGTTTAAAGACCGTAGAGCCGCCTGACAGAAATTCAGGCATTGAGGCACAGGAGACGAACGCAACTTCCGTCTAATTCCCTTAATGGATCTTGATGGAAAACCATTTCCTGACTTGCTTCCCAAAAAGACACTCAGAGTGTTGAGAAGCAACCAAGTTATCTGTGGGAAAAGCTACTGGCCAATTAGCTTCGCAATTAACACTTGGCAGGCTTGTGATGAAGCTGTGCTTTACATAACGGTAAATGAGAGCTTCCCTCAGTCAGCAATTAAATGTGTTTTTTCCCTCTGTGCTTTTACTTTCTCTCCCATTTTACATGTCTTATGGTCACAGAAGGCAGCATTTTTGAGTGCTAACTTGAGATATCATTATGGCATTGCAGTCAAGGATGCACAGGAGTGCATTAAAAGAGGATGTTCCACAGTCTTCATGTGCCCTCAGAGCACTGTTGGCTCCACTCCTTTGAGGTGCTTGCTGTGTTGTTTGTAAACATGAGCAGAGGCCAGCCACTTTCCCCATTCTTGTGGAATTAATTTCTGAGAGGCAAATGTAGTCAGATTCTTTTTTTCCTCTGATCTGCCTCTTGCCTTTTTATTTAAAACCTCTCACAGCCTCAGGTTAAGAATATGTAGATTTATTTGATTTATCAGTCTAAAGTGCATTTGACCATAAAAGAATCTCAAATTTTGGTGCTGTATCACTGCTACTGAAATGAGTGTCATCGCATTATCATTAAACATGGACTCTATGCTCGTGGTTAGGGACTGGTTATGGAGTGTGTGTAGTGTGGGTAAATAAACCTCAGGGACACAAATATCACCCAAACACGGTTAGCTACAGCATTCTCTTTTTGGTGTCTATTTATTTACTACCTTACTTACTTATTTAGTTATTCAGTCATTTGTTAAAAACCTGTGACTCCACCAGGTGATAAAGGCTTACCAGGATAGATAAAAAGAAACAGTCACAAACCTGGGGCCAGATTCTCAAACATGGACAGCCATAACCCATCATACCTCCACCATATCTCCCAAGGCTTAATCTTAATCTGCACCTCCAATGACTCTCAGAGTATTCAGAGCGCCATTATGTCACATATTAGTTTAGAACTGCCTCAAAGCAGTCAAGTATCAAAAGACCAAGAAATTTTCATAATTACTCAAAAACATGACATGTAGAGAGTACTACTTACCACAGACATTCCCTTTATGTATGCATGGGTGTGACATCCTGTAGAAACTTGAAAATTGGACATTGGACATTTTAAGGTTCTTGGCTAATTTAAAATAGAATTCTCACTTCCACTGTTTAGATGTTCTACTGTATTCAGTCAGTGTGGTAGTTTTTTTTCAATTCCTATACACACTGCCCACACACTTCTATATTAGTCATATATATATATATATATATATACATACAACACACACACACACACACACTGTGCAAAAGAGCAGTCTCAGAGGAAGGCGCACGGTGACCTCTGTATGAATCACTGAAGCATAACTAGATGATCAGTCCAGTGATTGGTATACATAAATATAAATATAAAGAGTGACAAAAAAACAATCAGCCATTTGCATATGCTTATATTAAACGTGAACTGTAGAGCAAAATAAACATACACTGTGTTTATACACAGAATTCCTCGCTTATCACTCGCTTATCCTCTACACATACTGGAATACTGTCATAGAGAGCAAAACTAAAGCTTACCTGCCACTTTAATTTTTAGCCCAGTGTTATGCCACAACTACTATCATTCTGTCCAGAAGCAACAGAAATGTCATTAGCTGGTCAGAAAGAGGTTCCAAATTAAAATGTGTTGTAAAACCACTAGGACACTGGTGACCGCTATGAAGCTTTGAGAATCTTACCTAAGTTCACTCTAAAGGACACATACCTATTCATGCTCTGTACACAATTCTTTAGCAACAACATGTGCAAAACATATATCACTTGACACAGAAACGCACACTTAGTGTATATCTTAGAATGCACTATAATTTCTTATTGAATTCGTTTGGAATTAGGTTCCATACATTTCTCCAGTCCACAAGCTCAATCTTACTCTAACATTAAATTGCATCCTAGTGGAATGAAAGAGTGAGAGGGAAAGAGAGACCAATCTCATCAGCATAGACAAACAATACTCCATTTTCCCTCCATCATTGCTGATCCCGAAACAGAGTGTATGACTGGAAATGTATGCTGTATTTCTCCAACAGAGAAGAAGGGTCATTTTACATGAGCCCCTGAGGGGTCTGCCATCCATATTCATCTGTCTCCATTCTGTCATATTCTGCCTGCATGGTGACAACTGATGCAGATCCCTCCAAACACTAAACATGTCCTAGGGTGTGCTGATACAACACAAATGTGGTCGGCCCTCAGGTCTGGCACTTTGTCAAAAGTGACACGCAACAACATTAAGTAGCCAGGGCAACAGCAGAAAGGCTTATGTTGCCTGCTATTACCATAGATCTTTACAGACATGACATGCAGCTGCAGTGCACAGAGATGCTTTTGCCTGCTGGGTGTACAGATCACAGATTGCAAGACATGACTTTTCCATTATATGTGTGCTATAATTAGGCCCTATTGTTAAACAGAGTTGTTCATGAAATGTTGAAATGTTATAAGTTCATGCAAAGTGTACGAGCATAGTAACATGTTCTTATCTGACATGTTTTTAGTGTTTTCTTCCAGATTATGTCATTCAGCCATTTTTGGCCAAGCGAGCAATTTAATATATTTTATATACAGTATATTATTATTATATTATTATATAATGTTATATACTTTTTTTTGCTATTTTTTTACTACTACATTTTTTTAATACATACTACATATTTACTACATAAAGTTTTTAATTAACATCAGTTCTTGTCATAAGTGTCAAATATTTATCCCTTTGTTAATCCTTTTTAATCCTTCAAATTCCAGTTTGTTTGCACAATGCATTTGTAAGTAAACAACCTCAAAAATGGTGATTCGTAATGCTACTGGGGCCAAAAATGGAACAAATATGAAATATGTAACTGATTAACAACAACACTGAGTTTTATTTTCATGCACAAAACCAAAACCATTATATGACATCCTTAAGGTCACACCAGTGTCAAAACTGTGTGATTAATTTGCTCCATTGGCGTGCAGTAAGCCATCAGACTCCCCTATTGGAAACTGAGAATATTATATAAAATTGGCTTGGCCAAAAATGGATAAATGACATCATCTGGTAGAAAACACTAAAAACTACATTTGTCGAGTGCTTTAGATTGTGTCAGAGTCGCGGGACTCTGAGCTCCCTCTGGGTAAACAGGAACGGCCAGACAGGCAGGCTTCCATGCTGATACTCTTTATTTAGCAAAACAAAGCAGGCAAAAGAAAACAGGCATGGGGACCACGTGATACAGGATAAGCAGAACCGGGAAACAACAGGGAAAAATGAGGTGATGGACACATGAGGATACACTAACAGAAACAGACTTATATACTAAACTAATGAAGGGAAAACACGAGACAGCTGAAAACTAAATGAGACACGTGACACAGAAACAGAATATCAAAATAAAAGCCCTAATAAACAAGAACAGAAAAGAAAGACAAAAGGAAAAACAGCGACCCCTAACGGCGACATTTATTATTTGTAATATACCCTCACATTGCAAATATCACTAACTTACTAAAACATTTAATGCATATTTACATGTTCTGATTCCCAGGGACAATTCAAGATGCAGTTTTGACTGAAAATTGAATATATTGCTGTGAATGTGGTTTTGTGACACTCAAATGCAGTTGTCAAAAACCCCCGTTGGCCCTGTTATCTTAAAGTGAAATTTCTTTTGATTTCTGTTGCGCTACCAGATATCTGAAAAGAATGTATGTGCTTGTGCATGTGGAGTAAAGCAAACTAAGTGATTTGCATGCACATGACACTCTGTGGGGCAAGGCTGGCAAAGCCATGGACTTCATCAGCAGCTGGCACCTTTTGAATGGTCTGTTGTGTGCACAAAGGTGATGGTTCTCTGGCACAGCGGCATGACTTTAATTTCCTGTGACGCCATCTAAAGGTTCAGAGCTTCTGAGAGGACAGGATTCTAGCTGGGGCCAGCTTAAAGATCCAGAGGTATGGACACTGCAATTTTGTCACAGTGGTCTCACAGTGTGTTTTTGAGACAAAGACTGGGCCAGTAAAATGCTCATGGAAAAGTGTGGCTTTCTGGTGGTTTTAACAGTGTGTATGCATGCAGCACTGGGCCTGTGGGGTTGTATGATGTGTTGAAGTGTGTGTGTGAGGTTGTCCTTAAAATCACCCTTTTGAGTTTTGTCACGAGCGGCGCTTGGCCCTGCTGCTGAGCTTTATCTCTATGTTGCTGACATGTTGTGTTTGTCTGCAGATACACTCTGACCCCTGTCCCCTTATCTGACCACCCAGACAGGGAAGGGAGCCTCTAAAGACGGCTCAAGTGTCTTCTGGACATGTAAATGTGAATCTGCCCCTGCTGGAAGTCAATGGAAAACATCTCAGAAAAAAGGAGCATTATTTCTTTGGACCACTATGGACATTTTTCAGCCTGTAAGCACTGATTTCCAATCAGTGGTCCCTGTATAACTTAAAGGGGTATTTGTATATTTAAAAATAGTTTATGCCCGTAATTGTGAGAATATGGTTAATTGACATTGTATTTACATAAGGGGCCATACGTGGACATTTTTTTTTCCTATTATAACACTGTTAATGATAATTTCCAAACAATAAACTTATAAGGCAGAGTCCTAGTTAATACTTTATAGCAGTTTTATGGATAATATGCCATTAAACATTGTAGTGATTTACGAATATTTATGACTGTATGCAAAAGTAGTATAATAAGTAATCAGTTATTAGATATTATGTTGCATTATTTTGAATAATA
Source organism: Hemigrammopetersius urotaenia (assembly GCA_037974485.1). Lineage (NCBI taxonomy): Eukaryota > Metazoa > Chordata > Actinopteri > Characiformes > Alestidae > Hemigrammopetersius > Hemigrammopetersius urotaenia. Next base: position 28,790 of record JBBPDC010000025.1, read on the forward strand.
GTTTTGGTTCAGGAGTCCTGAGAGGTAGGGCTCTTGAATGTGTGAGGCAAGGATTAGTTCTAAATACGTTTTTACTTTAATGGATCCATTATTGGTAAGCAATGTTATAAGTGGAACAAATGTCCATCACATTAGTTTAAGGACAACAGAATGTCAACAGAACGTCATTACCGTGTTAATAGATACACAATATTGCTTCCATACATGCTATTCCATGTTTGTGTGTGTTATGAAGGCACTTCGAATAAAGTTACATGGGATGGAATTACAATGGCATGGAAATCTTTCCTAGAACTATGTATGGGGCTCTTAACAATGCCTCCTAAATTCCAATTTCTGAGAATAATGCTTTGTAACAGTGTTATAACTAAAGTGGCCACTTTTAACCACAGCACACCACAGTGTGAACAATGTGAAATTCTTTCTCTGCATTTAACTCTTTCACCAAGTAAAGCAGGGGGCTGCTGCCAACGAGGGGCACGGGGGGAGCAGTGTGTGTCACTAACAGTCCAGGGATTTGAACCCACAACCTCCTGGTTGCACGGGCAATGCCATAACCACTAGGCCACCAGCTGCCCCTAGGGCCTCTTATGTCAGTGGAATGTCAGTTACTTAATCTAATGATTACTAAATGCTGCTTTATCATTCTGTTCTAATCATATTTGTATTTGAATGAATCAGGTAGCTTAAAGAACTGCTGTTTCAGAGACAAATCTGCTCATCGCCATGTTCGATATGTGAGCTTGTAGAATCAGTCATCATGTAAAAGACATTTGCGTAGAGTCCTTGGAACAAGGGTTTAACATGTGCCCTATTGTTAAGCATTATGTCTGTCTCTTTGTATTTGTCCCTTTGCAAAGCCTGCTTTTTGTAAAAGATCATTATCAGCTGTTGCTCTTTTTATAATTAGACGACAAGCATCCAAAATGATTAACTCATCTCTGAAAGAAAGGCAAACAAAAAGGCCAGAGCCTATGTTGAACTTTCCTTTTTACCTGTCGCAGGTGTAATTAATAGCCTTAATTAGACTTGGTATCTACGAAGCCTTGCCGATTGTGAGGCCAAAGGACTCATTAGAGCTGTCTGTGTCTCCGAACTTCACAATGCGGCTTCTCTTTTCACATCGAGTGTGCCTTTTTTGTGCCAAGTGCTTTTCGTCTTGCTGCAGCATTGTGTCGCCTCTGGAAGCTTTGATTTTGTTGCGCAGGTGTCGCAGCCGCCTCCTCCACACCCTCCTGCTCAGGCTTTGCAGAAAAGACCCCGTGAGGGTGAATGGGGTATTCTGAGTCACTGCCTGGGATGTTTCATCTTGCTATCATATTAGCGTGAAGAGCTTGGGCCATTCAAAAGGCCATTCAGTGGTGCAGTAATCAGAGCTGCCGCCTGCGTCTCTCGCTCCGTGACAACCGTTCCGTGAAGGGGATTTGAATACGAGAACAAGCAAACAGGGACGAGTACGAGAATGCACAAGCTGATTGACTGAAGCACAAGGTGCTTTTTTCGGTGTTCTGACACCTGATAAGAACGCTCTCTAGCACTCATGATTGATGGGCAATTGTGGAATTGTTGTTAATATTGCAGACCAAGAGATTTGGGGGGGACTGCAGTAGAAGTCATTTGAATATGACATTCTCTGGTAGAATTGTAGCCACCTAAGATGCTACCAAGCTGGGAAGTTGAAGACTGGCATATGCTTCCTCTGAGATATGTGAAACATCACCACATCCTTTTTACAAACCTTACTGGACAGCTGAGTGCACTTGGAGGAGAAGACTAGCCAATTCTGTTACATCAGCTATTAGCCCCCTTGTTGCTTATTGCTGCTGGCAGACAAACGACCATCCTACCCTCCCAGAGGGTTAGGGGTTATTATGCTTTTTTGGACTCGCGAAGAGCTATTCAGGCTCATTAGAAAGGAACCTGTGCTGTACACAACTTTTGTAATGGAGTCACATTTGCACACTTTTTCTGCGGGACGTCCCGGGAGGGAAAGGTTCATCTCCCACTTGGAAAATCAAGGTAATGGTAGGCACCTGCATTCATGGTGGAGATGGATGAACCACTTATTGTTTCAACTTTATTTCCGTAATGTTCTCCAGCCATAACTGTAGCTCTTATAAGAGGCAAGTTTGTCCCGAGGCTTTAAAAGTATCCAAATGAAGGGAATTCTTTCCTCAGTTCAACCGAAGTGAACAGTCATAGTTACAGGTCAGCAGGCCAGAAAAAAAATCTGGGTTTGGATCAAATTCAGGTTTCAAATTTAGCAACGCCAGTCAGGATAAATGCTGAGTCACTCTAGTCACTGTCATTTCAAAAGCAAATTGGACGAAGGCAATTAATCGCAATTAATCCACACAAGAGAATGTAAAAGAAAGTTTAAATAAAGAAATGACCTCATGTCCAAATTTCTGGCCAGTACTGTAGTTTGAGAGTAGCACATATCTGTTTATGTAAATGGCAGCCTTTTCTGCCTGGATGAAGCCGTGCAGTCGAATTGTAATTGATGAGGGCCGCTGAATGGAGTAGCCATGCTTAATACATCACTTCCACAGCACTCTATCCCATGTTTGGGATCTTCTGTGAGGGGAAAACCTAACATGACACTGCTTGCTGACAGCTGCCTTTCAAGCTAATGATCCCAGCATTTAGGAAATAATGGGACAACAATTATTTTTCCTGCTCTCTATTGTTAGGATGCTAGAATACGACACCAAATTGGAGAAGGTATTTAGTGGCCCTCAATCATATTTTTTCTTTATTTCTACCAGCAGCGTTATTAATTCATACTATAGAATTCATCTCTCTTTTGAAGTCTGTTTAATTTACATTTATATGGACTTTCTGTTCCTCCTCTATCTCTCAAGCTGGATCTCTTGCATAGCCAGCTAACTTCAAGCATACTTTGAACTAACCCTGGATTACGGTGGTGAATCCCTTTTTTATTGGACTGTGTCACTATGTCAGCAAATGTTAGGGTGACCTTAATTTTGTTTTCAAGAAGGAAAACACTGGGGGAGGGAAGGAGGAACATGATGGCAAAGCAGTACATGTTAGGCAATTTGAAAATCAGTTGGGTGCATTGTTTGGTCTTGAAATGTCTGGTCACTAACGGTGCATACTTCAGGACAGCTCTAGAACTACCAAACCTCTGACCAAAGAAAACCTTCTGATGGAGGACTCCTCAGAACCTGCTCAGATATTTAATTTTCCATGATACAATTGAGCAGAAAATGGTCGTCTGCAGTCTTATCAGCCCATACAAATGGGTTTTGGGGGCCTTTTGTGTGCTATCAGCTGTCAGAATTTCAGCTTTTCCAGTTTCCTTGGTCTAGTGAAGTGTGCCTGGCCAATTCTCTTGTGTATTTTTCCTCTTCACTATCCAGTCAGCCGAGCAGCAAGCGCAGTTTGCTTTGGTATCATTTTTCAATTGAATAATGTAGAGGCTCACAAGTAGTATAAAGGGCAGGTGGTATTAAGTGTAGGGTTCAACCTCACCAATTCATTTGATTTATGAAGTTTAAACTCCAAGCCATCCTTCTTCCTCCTCTGGCTCCATAGGCTATTCTTACATGGATTAAGTAACAAAATTCTATGAAAATATTACTGGAGAACTTCATCTTGGCTCTAAAATAGAACCTTAGTATGAGGTGGTGTGTGTGTGTGTGTGAAAGAGAGAGCGATAGTTGGATTTTCATAGGAGTTAATGAATGGGAACGCCATGGAAGTAACAGTGCAGGAAATTACAGCATTTAATTTTTGTCAGCTTCAATAAAATGCGGTGGACTTGGCTAATAATTCAGAAGTATGGCTCACAGAGGTGCACATTTACTCCATATTTAGTTCACTGCACTGGAATTAAATACTTCAGGAAGAGAAGATCATGGGTATTTCAACAAGAAAGAGACCCGAAACTCAAAACAACATCTTTTAAAGATAGATGTCTCCTGGTTTAATCCAATAGAAAATGCATTGGAGTCCCTCCAATACACCTTTTCTACCAACCAGGAACAGGTTCCAGAGGGTTGTGTACTATGTAAGACCCTCCAGCATAAGCTTAAGCCAAGATGGCAGCAGTCACACTGGCCTCTCTGGGATCCAACATGTGCTGTGAACGAGTAGTTGTTGTTGGTTGTGCAGCAAGCATGACCCTGTTAGTCCTAAAACATCAAGAAATTTACTTCGAGGATTGACTGCTGAAAAGCTCCTCAACCTTAGCTTGCTGTTGACCAGGCCCTCCGATGTCAGTGACTGGGTGCATAAGCAAGTCTATCAATGATGTTCCTACCTCCAAGACCTGGTCTTGTGTTCAGAGGATGCACAGACCATCTTCAATATCTCCCTGAGCACCACCATTGTGTCTCAGACTTCCAGCCTCACACACATGATCATAAAATGCTTAGAGAAGCTTATTATCAGGCACATAAAATCACTTATGCCCCACATACATTTACATTTACGGCATTTAGCTGACGCTCTTATCCAGAGCGACGTACATCAGTGCTTAAGAAGTCCACAA
>JBBPDC010000025.1:39605-51442 GCA_037974485.1 Hemigrammopetersius urotaenia
CTCTTATATAGTATATTATTCTCAAAACAAGATCAAAAATAAGAAATAAGAAATTAGAAATAAGATTGCAAGTCTTATTTATATCAGGAGTTTTTGCAGTGTAGTCTTAGTACAATATTCTTTTAGTTATTTTATTTTATTTTTTTATTTTTTTATTTCACTCATTATTTAATTTTATTTCCTTAGTTTTTGATGTCTTATGACAATATTCTCGTTTTTATTAGTTTTATTGTATGTTCTTAGTTACTTTTACTTTGTTTTGATGATGACTGGCGATGCTAAATTAAGTATGTGGCTTAATTTTTATCCTTTTGTGCAGCAGTTTGGAAACTGTTTTAGTTATTAAAATGTGCTAGATAAATAAAGTTGGATTGGATTGGATTTGATTGAATGTTTGCAACATGGCAGGACATATCATTGTGCTGGAATCTGCCTTTAGGGAAGGGGTATACAGTTTTTAGGTAGGTGGTATGTGTGAAGGTTTTTCCAGCACATCATTGCCCAGAGCATCACACTGCTTCAGCCAGCTTGCCTTCTTTCCATAGTGCATCCTGGTGCTTTCTCTTCCTCGGTTAAGCGAAGCATATGCACCCGGCCATCCACATGATGTAAAATAAAATCTGATACTGTTGACCAAACAAGCCTTTGCTCCTCACATGCAACCATGAGCCTTGGGTACACATGACACCTTTGCCAGTACACCAGTTGTTCGTCATTGGAGCCAGTACCTTCAAAAAATGACTTGTTACTCACTTCCTAATATATGCCACACATTGACGAGTGATATTGTACTTAATCAGTGTTACTCACTTCAGTTGTAAGAGGTTTTATGAAATGGCTCATTCGTTATTCTTAAAACACTGGTGGGTACATGTTCTGGTACAGTAACAAAAATAACATTCCACCTGTTTTCAGCACAAGGACCCATAAGTAGACCAAAATGAAAAAATAAAATAAAAGGCACCAAAATCTGCAGGATTAAACTCAGTCCTACATGCTGTAAGTCAGCAACTGAAAGATCGAAATGCATTGTACTTGTGAAGCTAAAGGAAACAGAGAGTCTTATTCATGGGCCGCAGTGCTTTATGTGTTAAAGGCTTTAGTGATGTATCAGCCTCGGGGGGAGTGGGGGAAAGGAGTTATAATGCAGACAGATGGATTAAAGAGAGCTTTGAGCAGGGAGGCTCCTGACAAATTGGCCGTTAACTTGATACACGCTGCAAAAACTTGGTTTCCGAGCAGCGGGGCCCATAGTCTGACAGTCGCCGTGGCGACAGAGGGATCACGCTAACGACTCTGAGTGTTCCAGTAAATGTTCTTGGTCAGACACTGGAGCCATTGGTCTCTCCCCAGCCTGGCGCACACACACAGACATTAATCTCTCGCCTGCATTCATACACACACAGACACATACACACAAACAGATGACAGTCAATAGAGTGCAGTTATAAAACACCAGTGCTTCTCACTCCCTCATGGATTTCACACACACACAGACATGCATGCATACACACACAAACACACACAGATCCAACAAAGCCTGTTTGCAAGTTTAACCTTTTAAATTGCAATGGCTCAAGTTCGACTGACCAATTCATGAGCTGCTTCAAATGAATTCATGCATTGCAACTGTTGCCAGGTTGGACAAACTTTGCAGAGTGAAGCAAAACTCGCATTCAATCTTATGAAAAAGTGCTAAAGTTATGTACAATTAAAGTCTGTCATTAATTTTCATCTACCTTTATTGTATGTGCTTTAACAAGCACTGAAATAAATCAGTGAAACACAACTGAACTTTAAATTAAAATGCAACCCTAAAGTCTAAGACCATTAATAATCAGTTAAAAGTTAAAGCATCTGTAAGTAATGTATAAATTATCAAAACATTTTTTTTCTGTCATGTAACATTAGCAGGTAACTCAATTATTCTGTGTCATTATGGTTTCCACCTAGTTTAAATAAATTAAAAATAAGTCTTATGAATGGAAAATAAATCTTAAGCAATTTATTTTCTTCGTTTCTGCGTGTAATAAAAATACACATTTTTACAGTAATCCCTCAGTTTTACGCAGATCAACACGAACTGTATTACCGCCACCAGTCAGAAGAAAAAGCCTGCTGCAGCATGAAGCATGACTGCTCCGTGTCTTGTCCTCCTATTTTAGTGTTTTAAAGCCCTCCCCCAATTTTCAACAGTTATCTCAGTTTGTTTAGTATTAGTAAGCTATGCCCTGTCTGAACATGTGAGCTGAGAGAGTTATTTCAATGTTTCTTTTGTGTACAAAACTTTGTTTTGGAATGCTTATGCTAACGTTTTTTAAGCAATAAAGTTTCCTGATTCAGATATTTATTTACCTTTACATTGGTCATGAGCCGGGCCGAAAAGCCCAGACTCGGAGCTACCTGGAAGCGCGTAGGAGTAAGCAGACAGCCAGGGGTCCATGTTAAACACGAACTTTATTTACAGAGACAAACTGAACAGAAAAGGCCACCAGGAACAAGAACAGAACGCTTTAACATCAGGCGATCGACTCATGAATACACCAACACAAAACCGAACCTAAATACACCACATGCCTGGAACAGAAACCAATCAGAAAACGTGGTTACTTAAACAGAACTCCAGACAGGTGAAAACGTGAACCAAAACACAGACATGAACAAAAACTCCAAAATAAAAGCCCCAAAAACCTAACAGAAAAGCAGTGGCCCTGACGGCCACTGACCGAACCGTGACAGTACCCCCCCTCAAAGCCCCAACCCCGGGACGGCAAGAAACATCAAACCAAAACACCCCCCAAAGAACACCAAAAGGGCGGGCGGGGGGCGGGGGACGGCGGGGGCACGGACAACACCCCCGTTCCCCCTCCACGTCGCAACCCCACTGTCTCTGTGGTGGGGCTGACTCCCCGTCAGCCGGGCGACGTGGTTGTGGACCACGGGACGTTGTCCTTGTCCCACGGCCCCGGTCCCTCATCGTGGGGACTCACAATAACCAGGGCGGCAACCCCGCCTCCTGGAAGTCCTTCGGCCGGCAGGGTGCTCTCTGTCCCGAAGTCCAGGCCCGGCACCCCGGGCCTTATCGAGCACCCCGCCGGGGTCGCCGCTGTGGTCAGGCAGACAGGCCCCAGTGTGGGCCTGGGCTGGGCACACACTGCGCCCCTCATCTGCAGGCAGGCAGGAAGCCCCCTTCGGGGGGCTGGACGGGCCCCACTGCAGGCCCCTCGCTGGCAGGCATTCAGGCAGGCAGCCCCCTCCGGGAGGCTGGACGGGCCCCACTGCAGGCCCCTCGCTGGCAGGCATTCAGGCAGGCAGCCCCCTCCGGGAGGCTGGACGGACCCCTCGCTGGCAGGCTGGCAGGCAGACAGTCCCCTCTGGGAGACTGGAAGGGCCCCTCTAGGTGTTCTAAGGGGGCCTGGCACCCTACACTAGGAGCTAGGCTAGCCAAAGCACTAGTGCTACCTGCTGCAGCCTTACAACTAGGCCCACTAGCCAGGCCGGGGAAAGTAGCGGCTAAGCTAACCTGGGGGCTAATGCTAACCAGGAAGCTAAGGCTACATGCTGGGGCCTTACTGTGGCTTTCGGGTGTGGGAGGATGGCCAGCTGGAGTAGTGGAGGCTTGGAGGGGCACCACAAGCTCACCGATGGCATGGGTGAGCTGCTCCAGCTGTTGTTGGTGGGCTTGGAGCCATTCGTGGAGCTGGAGCGCCTGGTCTGCCTCTCTCCAGGCATCTCCCTGACGCACCGTGCCGAACCTAAATACACCACATGCCTGGAACAGAAACCAATCAGAAAACGTGGTTACTTAAACAGAACTCAGGACAGGTGAAAACGTGAACCAAAACACAGACATGAACAAAAAAAAAAAGCCCCAAAAACCCAACAGAAAAGCAGTGGCCCTAACGGCCACTGACCGAACTGTGACAACATTTTCTTTAAGGGTAATGCATAAACTTGACTTAAAGAGTTCTGGGAGCAGATTTGGGGGCATATTTAGGGTTTACACTATAAAAATTGGCATTTTTAGGCTTTTTTTTTCTTTTCAAAAACACATTGTATTTTTTCCACTATACACAGGTGCTTTTGGAACATAACCCCCGCGAAAAGTGGGGGATTACTGTATTTTCTAAAAACAAAAAAAGTACTTGTTAGATAGGTCTGTTGATCAAGACTGTCCGTCATACTGAGAGACACAAAGCAGTGGGATTATTAAAGATAATATCCTGCTGTGAAGCAAAAACCTCATTACCTCAGTATAATCTCAGCACATTGTACATGGGGCATTTTGGATGAGTGCTTTGATTACAATCACATCTCAGCATAATTAAATATTCACTTGTAATGGAAATTGATTGTTCTAGTTTGTCAGAAGTTGTGTTTGAATCATGGCTATCCAGTGTCTCATTTACCCACAGTGATACACTCAGCAGGGCAGGCCTAGGTGGACGCATTTTTTAATGCTGTTTAATGCATCATACTAGCACATTGTTCGTCTCTCAGTGTATGATCAGCTGATGACACACTGTGCTTTTCCACTGGGGTGCTGAGGTGTGAAGACCCACAGAGAAGATGGCATGTTTAACAAGGGCACAACACAGTGGGATGTCAGGCGTGTTAATACTTCTTTTTTTTTTTTTTTTTTGGTTGATTAATATTTCAAACTACACAGCACTTATATACACACACACACACACACACACACACACACACACACACACACTTTCTCTGTTCATATGTATCACTCATACACCCACATGCCAGACTCATTGGTCCGTTCATCATGAAACACCATGGCAGTTAGTCATGGAGTTATTTTAAAGTCATATTCCCTTCCTGATCCACTTGGGATACTTCAGGTCCACTTTAAGTTAATGCTTAGACTTTTATTATAAAGGCTTGGTACATCATTATTGCCTAACAGCAAATATAATGTGATGTACTTATAATGTCAATGTATTGTCTGTTGGAACAAAACCTTGCATCTTCCTTTTTCTCTAGTATATTTCTAAGGTGGTTGTCTTTCATATTAAACTTTAAAGATGTCCATTCAGAGTTAAAAATAGTTCCCTTACAATAGTTACTATTGTAAGGTATGAGTTTTTGTTTTGCTGGGTTTTTTTTATTATGTTTATTTTATTTTATTGAATTCATTTAATATTGATGTCTCTGTGTCTCCACTTGTGTTTCTATTCTGTTAATTTTACTGTCAGAAAAGCCCTAGTATAAATATTAATTTCTAAAACAAGAAGACCAAGTACAAATTCTACCCTAGCTTCAAACCTTCATGTGTGTATATCCAGGCAGTACATAAAAGATCTTCATTGGTGCAGTGACATACTCATGCCTTTCATGAGAAAAGAAATACTACTTTAAGCCAAGGTAGATCTCTTGCATTCTGTAATCCAGCTCATCATGAGACATGCTGCAACAGTAGCAATCCCATCCAATGTGCCCCCCTAACCTCATGTCAGGCCTCACCCATTTATTGTATGGACTGTGACACTACAAGTTATTTAACAAATGCATGCTGTGAGTCATAAATAAAACTCAGCAGTGTCCATTGCAGATTTAGATACACAAACTGACGACCAAGACTCTTTTGCAACTGAATGTGCATTTAGTAATTAGGTTTTTCTTATGCCCTTCAGCTCTTAAATGTCACTCTAACTCTACTCACTGCCTCCTTTTTCAACAGTGCCTTGTACCATGACCTGCACAGACAAAACATGTTGCTCACACCATAGAGCACGGGTCACAGCATTCATGTTCTGTAACAACATGGAACCCTTTTATGTGCTATAGATTCTAGCACTAAATATTTCTTCTTGTTCCCTGACCTTCACAACTCTTGGCTTACCTATGTTATGTATTGCATGCTCCATTCATCCTGCCTAATCCATGAAGACGTCCCACAGTTATTAGAATGAATGGGAGACTGAAACCATTATGTACTTTGGGAGGAATGTTATTTCTGACCGCAGACGGAAAGGAAACACTTAGAGGGCTTAAACTTAAACCTATGCTGTCTCAACCAGCTGAGCATGTCTTCCAGTCCTTTACAGTGAGTTACAAAGTGTTTTGAAAAGACAATGATGTAAATCAGTAGGATATCAAATGCCTTAAATACCTCTTAAAAATAATGTAATGCACTAAAAGTAGCTGCAATACATGCCAAATAACATCCATCTTAAACATGTTCACTTTTTTGTTCACTGCCACTCGTAAATAGCATGCTGTCAGATCTAATGTGAAGAACAGTGGATTGCCTAATGCATCTCGCAGAGTCACCCCCCACCACAGCCACACATGTGGGAGTGGATATGTATCCTTGCAAGTCCCTAAGTTCAGCCATCTGTTGTTAAAGCGGAAGATAAACAGCCTTATCTTCCTTCATGACAATAATTTCTGGCAATGCCCATACTTCAGCTTTCCTTAGGAATCCCCTGGCTCACAAAATTCTGAACATGTTTTTTTCAATTCCTGATAAGCTTATGGTTGGACTCTATGAAGTCTTTGTTCGATAGGAGGTGCACTGCCAGTAGCCAAGCTATGAGTCACATTTGTTGTGTAGCCATAGTCACTTGCATTACTGCAGAAAGAATCTCTGTATTTCCTTAACAATGTGCTCAGCTGAAAGCACTGAAATGGTCTAAGCCCCATAAATTTACTTGCACAGGAATGGGCATGTCTGCTCCTGGCTGCTTCTTCTGTCTCCATCTGTCTCTACCTCTCTCTGTCTCCTTACCTGTATTTGGAATGTAGGCCACAAGTGAGCATGGCTAATGCCCAGTACATTTTCAAATATAGTTCATATTATTTTTGGCATACAGTTATTTAATCATTGTACTGTACTTTTCATACATACATTCATTCATTTTCTGTAACTGCTCAGTCCTTGCTCGGCTTGGGGGTACATAGAACCGATTGCATGCACACAAACACACACACCCTGTGCACCAGGCACCCTTTTTAATTTTTTTTTACTAAACTAAGTTTCACGAACTTTCTGTAAACCAAGCTTTATAAAAATCACATAACAGTAATACATGATACCTCCTCATCCTCGATGACAGCTTTTCCCGGGGTGATAGCTGGGAACAGCCGCTGCCTGCTTTGCATTTGTCAGGAACTGACTGCGGTAGACCCAAGTTTAAGTAAAACAAGAAAACACTTATTTCTTTAAACAACAGATGACAAAACAAATACAAGCATGAGTTTAAATACAAGCATATGTCAAGCCAATGGCAAACAAATTCTAATTGTAAGGTGAGTGAACCAAATCCAAGAGTTGTAAGTGAAATGGTCAAATTAAAGAAAGGCAAACACAAGAAGCAAACACAACCAAAAGGAGCCAGACAAAAATCAGGCTAAAGAAAATAAAGGAGGAGGAGCGTCAAACCAGAACAAACAGGATACAGGAATCCTTGGTAGTCCGCTGTGAAACATCTACTATAACATTTTTGCAATAAGGTTCTTAAGTTATATGAAGTGAAATTATATTGTTAAAAAAATATGGCTCATCTAGCTTGCAGTGATTGGGTGGATCCCTCTAACCAGTGCATCCATTCTTCTAGGGCTAGTTTTGTACCTAACAATTCTCTGTTCCAACATTATAATTACATCTTGTTGGTGAGAGTTTATGTGAGAACGTACACGGGTGTAACTTTGGGGGTGACCCTTGTCGCTGGGACAAACCACCCCAACTCCTACCTCGGCATCTACTTCAGTTTCAAAAGATGGGTTGGAATTGGGTTGCTGTTGGATGGAGACTGAACAGAATAAGTCTTTTAACTTGACTGGCCAGAACAGACCCAAGTGTGGAGTAAAACAAGCAAACAGGGTTATTCCGTTAAGCGGCGGATGACGAAAAACAAATATAAGCATGAGTTCAAAACTTGAGTTCAGTCTGCTGGCAAACAAATCTGAATTGTAAAGCAAATGAATTGAATCCAAGAGTCGTAGCAAAATGGTCAAAGTAAAGAAAAGCAAATCCAAGAAGCAAACAGAACCAGAAGGAGCTAGACACAAATCAGGATCAAGAAAAAACAAGCAGGCCAGTCAAACTAGAGCAACAAACAGGATGCAGAAATACTTTGTATGCAGGGTAATCCACTGGCAAGGGTGAATATGGAAACTGGGGATAAGTATGTCTATGTCAAGTGATTGAAATTCAGGTAAACTGGATCTAGTCATTTGGAGTAGTTGATGGGATGAAGGGAAAAATCTATAAGTGCTACTATTACTACCACTATTACTTATTATTATTAGTATTTTTATTATTATTATTAATAATAATAATAATAATAATAATAATAATAATAATAATAATAATAATAATAAGCAGAGCAGGGTAGCAAGTGTGTTTTTATAGTGAGGAAATGAACTCATTCAACTAAAAAACACACAATATCTTACACAGTATACTAAATTAAAAGGACTATGGAAATCTATGTTTTATGTTGCAAACATAATGGGAATTTTAATCATGTGGATATCCAGAATGTTATGTATTGACTTGGGTAGAAACCCTGGGTAGAAGAAATATCTGTTCTACATCGTTTGTGCTTTCCTGTATTCAGCTATGGGTACATCCCTACTTGCAACCTACTCTCTTTGCAACACTGTTGGAAATTTAAGGCCATTTTCGAATGTTTGCTTGGCACTGTACTTCTGGTGGGGGTGCAGGTAGCTCAGTGGGTAGGATACTTGCCTCTGGACCAAGAGGTCACAGGTTCAAATCCTACCTTCCCTGAGCAAGACCCTTAACCCCAAGTTGCTCCAGGGAGACTGCCCCCTGTAGGTAGGGATTGGAAGTCGCTTTGGATAAAAGCGTCTGATAAATGCCGTAAATGTAAATGTAAATGGTGGCACTTGCAACAACCCTGATTCACCTTCTCTGGGGAAACAACAATCATTTGTCTGACAAAAATCTGACAAAATCTTACCATCTGGACCAGCTAACTTGGCCTTTGTTTACTCTGGCCAGCTGTCACTACATACTAGCCTCTGTTGTATACCTGCTATGCATGTTTTTCTTCATCCCTATACCTGGAAATAAAGCCACAAGATTACTGATGACATTTATCCCCACGGTGCCTGGAGTCTATTCATCTTCTGTTGATCTGGGTGTGTTTCTTTTAGTACAAAAATACACTTCCTATCAAGCACTTTCCTAAAGCACGCTATGTCAGCCTCAAGGCAGCCCAACAAGGGAATGTCTGTTCCATTTGCAGCAATAAGTTTGAACCAATTGGCTGATGCCTGCAGTTTCTAACCAAATTGCTTTCTGAAAGCTGATTCTGTGACAGGGTTCCCTCTGATCCAGTGTCCCAAAGGCAACATGTTTTTATCCCAAAGATTACCATCCATTAGTCCCTAAGATGTGCTCCTTCAAAGCGCAGCAGATTTAAACAAAATTTAGACTGCCTGAAAAAATGATAGGTTCCATTCATCAAAAAACTGTTGTGATTGTAATTCAGTACTGCAATGAGTACTTCACAGCAAAAGACCCGTAATATTTATACCCACCACAGGGCTGCTTTAGGATATGCCGTGCTTTATTTCGCTGGCAAAGGGGTCAGTCAATCAAAATAGAGGTCATTTATATATGATAGACTTAAAGACACAGTATCAAAACTGCTTGTTTAGCACAAAGGGATGGTTAGAAAAAAATATTCACACATCACATAAACATTATACTGTATGTACAGTTTCAGAGAAAATACAAGAAGAATGTTTAGTTATTCCACCTCCTTACTGAAACCACTAAATAAGTCCAAGACCCATATATACTTTCTTAAACTGCTGGGCACTGATAGGAAAGCACTCAAAATGCCTATCCATCTTCTGCTCAGTCCCCAGATGACCAAGTCACCCTCTCCACTTGACCCCACACCACTGGGCCTGGTGCAGTTCCCTCTCAATCATCCTGGCAGTCCCCTGCACAGCTATTCCTCTGGAGATCAATGCATATGGCTGTAACTCTGCCTACAGCTCATCTTTTGCCTAGAGTGGGAAGAGATTTTGGGTCTGACATCGTTACCATAGAGCCAGTCTATGGCAGGCACCACTTGGCTTTCTCTCCAAAGACTCTACATGGTTTAGCTCACCCAACCTGATTGACTCCTCAGTCCTGGAGGTGAGTGCATTACTGAGAGGATGGGAGAAAGAGGAGAGCTTTTGGATGCTAATAAAACAAACAGCCACAATCGTGTAAACCTGTCAAAACATTTTATGGAGAAAAGCATAAATAAAATAAAGTATATTTTTCTTGTGACACATTTGTTTGTCACCTACCTGAAAAATGGATGTGGTACAGTGTTGAAATTGGGCTTACATCACTAGCAGTATACATTTAATGGAGTATTTCTTCTCATCTCTGTGTTAGTTTTAGCTTTAAAAGGCATTAAACATGTTGCATTCTCTATACGTTAAACCACTCTCAAATCTTATTTATTTAACTCTGCAAAAAGTTGAATAATCTGGGGAATTCCCCTTTAAGGCATAATACTCTTTAATGCCTTAAATCTAACCCTGTCTCAGAATAGATATGCTGAACCTACACTAACCTACATCTGCAAGAGATAGAGCCTTCGCTGACAATTTCAGAGCCATTTCAGATGTAAGCTTGCTGTGTAATTTCAATACTTTATTTCATGTGGGCCTGTAGGCTACCAAAGCTCAACTGAGTGCAGAAATTCAGATTGTATGAAAACGTTTTGAGCTCCATAGATCTGTGCCTGGACAGGGAGGAATTTTTACCACAAAGGTTACAATTTTGAGAATTTACATGAGTATTTAAAGGGGCTATGAATCAAAGGACTGCAGCAGGTATCCAAACAGATTTTAAAGAGAACATCCACACAAATTTCAACAATCCGCTTTTCCTCTACCATGTTGTTGGTCTAAAACTACATTCAAACAGCAAGGGAAAGTAGCCCAAATTTGATTTACTCTTCAAAACTGATTGTATTGCTTGGTCATTCACGTTGTCTTCTATCTGGCATTAGCCTGAAAAGAACAGGCTCCAGAACTGACCCACATGCACAAAAGAACAGCAGTCCACCCAGCATGCTCATCCAACACAGCTGTGATCTATCTTTAACAGACTTCTTTCACCTGATGTTGAAAACAGCTACTTTAAACTTAGAGAACAATCAGTGGGGAGTATAACAATCACTCTGAAAATAGCTTTTGAAATAATACTCTTTGCTTGTTTAAAATACCAGTCAGAGAAAGAAAGATAGTTTCAACCATTTAACTACAATAAAGAGGAATGCAGGCAAAGGGGCTTTTCTGATTTCTATATTATTTATATTTTTAAAAACACAAAATCCCTTTCCTGACACCTGGGGACAAAACTGTTTCTAAAGAAATCTGCATTTAATATTAAACAACATTCAAATGTTAACAGATCTTGAAAAATCAGAGGAATTCATTTTTAAGGCTTCATACTCTTTCCTGCCTTATATCTTACCCTGTCCCAAATAAAGATTTTCTAAACCTACACTCTATTAAATCCTTCACCCACAGCAAATTCTGAGAAAATTATTTTCCGAAGTCTGTGAAGATTATCTCAGTTAAGGAAGATGAGAGAAGACATGCACAATACTTTGGGTTTGTCTATGGCTGAATGTAAAATCACTGTCAACCAAAAAAGAAAAAGACAATCTCCAAAATAGCAACTTAATGGTTGCTATTGTTCATTCACCATGAATGTTTCACACAATGTAAACAGCAGTGGCTGGGTTCAGATGATTCAAATTCAAATTCAAATTCAAATTTTATTTGTCACGTACACATTATACACAGTATGATGTGGAGTGAAATGCTTATAC
>JBBPDC010000027.1:20335-35421 GCA_037974485.1 Hemigrammopetersius urotaenia
AGAGAGGACCACAGTTACTGTGCGTTGAACAGTCTGATGGCACTGGGGTAGAAACTGTTCCTGAATCGTGTTGTGCGCGTGTGTATTGTCCTGAGTCTCCTGCCGGATTGTTAGTTGCAGAAAGAAAGTAGCAGACAAATAATAAACAACCCAAATTACAACACAGACGAAGACAAGTCTAATCATTCTTAACAGCGCACTATTGGGGGTCAGTCAGAGCTGTATTTAGTCTTCTGTTAAATGTTTAAGGCCCTTTAATGCGGATTTGTACCTGTATGTGTGATGCACAAACATCAAGTAGGCACTGGTGGTTCCTGTGTTAACTAATTTCAGCCAATGACGGTCCAGACACCAGACACCCTATACTGCTAAAACCTTTTAACTGCCACATTTGACAGAGCTGGCTGTTGTGTTGTTTTATTTTGGTGGGATTGCCATTATTATGAGTGTTATCCTGTGTGGAGTGCTGTTATTTTGGCCCTTTTACTCAGAAGATAAAACATTCAGAAAAGCATCAAAACACTAATTTTATATAAGTGAGACTGAGTTGGGATGATTCTGGAGTTATAAGGATGGAGGCAGAGGCTATAAATATTTATATTTCAGAAACATGCTGTAAATGCGAGGGGTGTGTGCAGATACTCGAGTTCGTGGTCACCTCTCCAAAGTGTTTTAGAACTGTTTGGATGTAAGGGAGAACACAGACCGACCAACACACTTTTTGACCTTTTAATAATATAACATACACCTTTGAGTCCCAAATTGTATTGTTACGACAGAATGTGGAAAGTACAAAGGTCAAAACAATAAGAGCTACACAACACAATAGTACAGTGTAAAACTACAGTACACAAACAATACAAAAGTATAAATATAGAAGTGTGTTTATGCAAATATACTACATGCAATACATATAGTCCTGTTTAAATCTGCCCACCTCAGCCTCACTTTGGATTTCAACTAGAGTTCTTACACCAGTTCAACAAGAACTCTGTCAGTTGAAGATGCATCTCATTAATAAAGCTTTTTAAAAAAAAAAAAAAAGTTTCACTGAAATGCTGTCACCTGTTTAATCATTTGACGCCTCTGAAGTGTCTGAGAAAATCAAATATTTGTTGCCACTACTCCGCATAAGGTTTCAGAATCGAAAGAAGCAGTTCACATAGATGTGTTTTGGGGTAAAATACTAGGACTGTGTTCCACAGCACTGTGTCTTCTGCATTGAAAATAGAAACGAAGCACTGTGTGACTAATTAGACATAATCAAGGTGAAATCACTGGAGGCCTCTGGGCTCAGTGGGGCTTCAGCAGGTTTCTGTAGGCCTCGTTTTGGCGTTCAGCCTTGATCTCTATTTTCAGACTGTTTGGAAGGAACTTCTGTAGATCACGTCTATTTGTGGATCTCCATCTGGACATGTAAACCCTATGTAAAGGGGAGGTAAAGCCTTTAAAGAAATGAGGTGTCTACTAATGATTCTTAATGGCTCTCCCAGAGAGTTTGTGGGCACTGTTGTGTGTTTGTGTGGGGTGTGTGTGTCCTCTAGCAGATGGTCGGTCTTACAACAGGCTATCAGATGCCGGGGTGTCTGATGGCAGCTCCCGCTGCAGCCTGCTGGATGTTCTTACAGGCATCCTTCACACTTCCTTAAGTAGAAGTGACGACAACAGGACCTCCTCTACGGTTCAAATGGGTGGATTTGGGTTTGGTTTTCATGCCAGACATTGTCTTGTCTGTGTATTTTATCACTGAAATTTTTGGCCTCTGCTCTAATTCTACCATTTGGCACCATTTGTGCAGATAAAGAACGTTTTACACTTTCTATGTTTTTCACTTACAGATCATTAATGACTGACAACTTCCCAAAGTTCAAATTTATATCACATGTATACAATGTAATATAAAGATTAATAAAATTAATCATTATTGTTATTGAATTAATTTGTAATTTGTATGGTACCACTCTAAAATGCAACATATTTTGTAAGATTCAGCCTCCATCTGACAATTTGTCACTAGGAGCACTAATAAGTGAAAAACACTACAGAAGTCCTAAATACAAAAGATGTCCCACATCAGGGCAACCCTACTATATTCTTATTCTAACTGATGTTTAATGACTCCCATTCGCAAAATAGTTTTTTATTGTATCATTATTGTTGTTAGTACCACATTGTACATATTGTAGTAGAATTTTATCGTGATTTTTATTATGATCAGGATTATTACAATTGCTGCTGTTGTTTTTTGTGGTTATCTTTCATTAAATTCTATATTTATCTTTATTGATTGTTGAAAGTTCTATTTTTTTTTTATTCAGTCATATGCTTATTATTAATAGTCATCATTAGTCATTATTATAATGGAGAGGCAGCCCAGACTTTTCTAGAAACTACTTTCTAGAACACGCGTTGCCATGACATCATGCATGCACAACCCTCACCAATGGTATAAGAGTTGGACAGGGAGGTTGGGGCGGGCTTTGGGACGGCCAGCCAATCATAAGCTGCGGAGCTGGTCACAAGGCTCTCTCACAGGGCAACCCGAGTGTTTTAATGCGTTTTGGGTTTCAGTAGTAACACTACTGTAGTGTTTGACAGGGAGCTTGGAGCACAAACTTAAACCTCTCTCTTTTACTGTATTTTATACTCTTTTACTCTCTTTTAATTACACCGTCGTTTTTAGTTTCTATTAAACCTGTGGAAATGTTCAACAGTCTGCTCAGGGAATTCGAAGAGGACCCCTTCTTCTCGTAAGTCTCTCAGAATGTTTTCTCTAACGGGTCTGTCAGGTGTGTCTGTCCACTGTTATCTTTCAGTATTAGTTCCTTTTTTTGTTTCATATGCTTTTTTAGTTGTACCTTTATGTCAAATCGTCCGAATTTGAGCTGTACTGTCTTCACTCTTGCACCTGTTACACGGTCAGCATAAACATAAACAGCCAGACAAGTTAAAATAACGGTCATCTGAGAGGAAACTTCTGGAAAGTCACTTCTATTAAAACCACAGAATTGTTTTATTGTTTTGTTGTAATTTGTCCAGGCACCCCTTCTAATTGGGTGAATTCATTTGATGTGTTAATTTTTCCACAATTTGGGTTTGGAATATTTGGTTTTGGTAGTTAGAGAAAGTCAGTTCACTGTGGAGGTGAATGAAGTGGTAATGGTTGTACCTGAGATTTGAGAAGCTTTAGGTCCTAAAACTAAACCTATTCCTGGTGGAAGAATAACACAGACAATAGTCCCCAAATAAAAGTGATTTGGTTCAGATTTACCAATTTTTTACCATCATCAGCATCCATATAAACACTCGGGGGGCTCTCTGGTGAGTTGGGATAGTAAAATTTAAATGAATTATGCAGATTGTTTTAGTTTTTAGTTACAGTGGCAACACAAGGTCATCATACCCAATGCCAAGCACATAAACTCCCTCAGCATTAGCCTGTGGAGTTCTCTGAATAGGTGGAACTCCATCCAGTGGCTTTAGGATGAGCTGGAGTGGTGCTTCTGATCCAGAACTATTATTCACTGTTCTTGCCTGACCTCACAAATGCACTAGTGGCTGCAGTCAGACACTCACAGCAATGTCCCAGCATCCAGTGCAATAAGACACACTGGTGGAGAGGGTGTCTACAGACCTTTGGACATGTAGTGTAACTCTGACCCCACATGCCACACTTACTGTAATATTTATATGCTTGTAATTGTCAGATTCTAAGCCTGTGTGCAAAGTAACTTTGGCCTGCTGTGTTCGAACTGCAAATAAGTGGCACTAAAAAGGAGTGTGAGAGCAGAAGGTGATTCAGAGTATCTATCTATATCGCTTTAACAGTTTCCACTTGTCTGGTGTGTGCAGCTTTCCTCACCAAGTGCTCATCAAAGACAAACACTTGTTGATCTGTTTGGTTTAGTGAATCATATCTGGACTTGGAAGTGAAGTCAGAAAATAAGATGAGGTCATGTGGATGAGCAACATACATGGCTTCCCTTCTTATTAGCATGAATATTTTGTTACACTCAGTAGAATGATTGAATTATCTATGCTCCTGAGTAGTATTGTCTATTTTCTCAAAATCTGCTTTTCCTTTCTCTTTTATTTCATTTAGCTCAACAAGGTAGGTCTTCCAGTATCCTGTCCTTTCCTATGCTTAATGCATGCCACATTCTCTTGTATTTTACATTTTTTTACCCCTTCATAACGAGCTCAGGCCTGATTGCTGTTTTTGCTCTCTCTGTATGCTAGCGATCCATTCCGGGCCCACAATGAGCATATGCGTCAAATGATGAGGAGTTTTTCAGATCCTTTCGGCCACGGCTTCATGCCCAGCATCACAGATGGCCAGGATAGAGGACGCAGGGGAGAGGGCCAGCCTAGCATGAGCGTAGCCCACCGCAATGACAACAGAGTGAGTACCAAGAGCTAACCTTAAAAAGGTCAACATTTAAATAGTTTTAATCTTTGAAATGTAAACGAATTTGTTCAGAGTTAGGTGGTGTGAAATGGTTCCTTATGGAGAAAGTGAAAAAGATATCTACAGCACAAGCATAGCCAATTTTTAACCTAGGAGCAATCTAAAATCAGCACCAACTTGTGTCTCCTGAGTTTAATATTTTAATTGTAGAAATTGATTGTAAAGTTTGCATCCTTTATACCTTCTTGTGAACATCCAATTCCCAAAAAAATTGCAAAAAAGTTTCTCTAGACTGGTTCATGCCTCTTCAAACCATCCATTGTTTACATCTTAAGGCTTTAAATATGCAGACTTTTTGAAAAATCAGTGGATCTGACCTTTAAGCCTCGTATATGTGCCCCCATACCGATAGCTATGAAAGTCAATCCAGACAAAATTGGCACAGCGCCTGCCATTCATTCTATATTCACGGGAATAAGTCATCTGCTTTGAGAATTATGTACAGGTGTCATCTTGTTTTCTGAGTCTTTACTCTTAGGGAGGTATTTGTTAGCACGTATGCTTGTGTATTCATGGATAAGGACCTAACTCTGATATTGCCGCCATGTCAAAACACATTGACCCCATAGTGCTCGTCATCTAGGATCCGTCTCGTAAACAACAAGCTCGGGTCTGAATACTCGCGATTCCCATGGCGAGTACTCTGAATCCTCGATCCGGTTCCTCTGCTCTTGCTGACACACATAGCCTACTCTACACCCTGGCCGATGAGTGAAAGAACCCGAACACGTGTCCAGCTTCCAGCATCGACCCCGATCAGTGAATAGCAGTAGTTAAAATAACAATGCCAGCAAAGGGAGTTTACCAAGGTCGTGATGGAAAACTGCCATGCTGGTGTAACCCGAGGCTCTTTACTGGCAGAGTTGTTTTAGACATATTGAACAGTGCGGGGAGAGGAGAGGGGTGTAGAAGAGGGCTAGTGAAGGAGAAGTCCCTATCGCCCCTCAAGGAGCTATGTTTAGCCCTGTGGGTATTTTTGGCTGCCTGGACAGCATTGTTCCACTGACACACTGCTTTCTCACTCAAACACGTTTAAAGACTCTCTTGGGGGCTCTACTGACTGGACTGTTGACACGTAGGCTCGGAAGATAGACTTTTTATTAAAAAAAAACACACACAGACCAGTGGATAGAGTTTCTACTTTGTTTGCTCATTAAGCAGGTTTCATTTGCATGTTTTAATTCTGTATGATTGTATATGATGTAGCATTTTGAGGTCACAAGTTCATACATTTAGAACAATAAATGTATGTTTGTTCCTGAAATGTTGAGAATTGCAGGAAACTGCAGTAGCTGGCAATAGCTTTCCATCAGATTATTTCAGTTTCTCTAGAAAGAAAAGTAACCCTAATTTTGAATACTTAACAAGTCTGCAATTACATTACTCTGCACCTAATATTGCACACCTATAAAGGCAATAAAAGATGGCATGGACTTGCCTCTGTCAGTCCACTACTAACAGGTTGGTGGGTCGTCCGTGTAGCCCTGAGGTCTCATGATAGCCAGCTGGTCAGCTATAGCACCCCCAGGGTGCTAAACATAGTTCCCATGTCCCTCGCTAACCCCTCCACCTTACTCCCCTCCATCTGGGTTGTATATTTATCCCTGGTGATTACTTTCATCAAATCTTCTCTGACCTGCAGTCTCCATTTTTCATTGGGCTGCTCCTGTCCGAGTCCAGCCAGTCTGTAAAGATAGAGTGAAACGATTCAGATCATGGCTGGCGAGTTTGGAATGGTTTGGATTTATGGGACCTGCTATGTAGAGGTTGTGCTTCTGACTTGGCCTGGATCATTAAGGCACACATTACTGTACTGCGATGGCACAGAACTTGCAGCACGCATTGATTTTCCAGTGTATCTCAGCCCAGTAATGGTGTTTTTGACATGTCAGCGGTGCAGTTTTCTCCCCACAGTTTAGGGTCTGCCGTCATCCCAAAACTGTGTCCATGAAGTCGAACAAGCAAAAGGTTTTTCTTTCAGAGCCACTTTTGATATTGTGCTCTTTTGTTGTTTATAGTCTTGTTTAAGTTTTGTATTTTGTTTATGCCGTTCTTTAGCCATGAGATTAATACCAAACCCATATGGGTCACTTCATTCGTAATGGAAAAACATTTGTTTGCAGTATGCCAAGGTGCTTCAGGTGTGTACTCTGTGTCCGTTCAGCATTCATGTGTTTTATGTCTGTTGCTGCTTGTGTGGTTTTGACACCCACCCATCAGGTCATCAGCTTTCATACACAGAATACACAACTGCTCTCAAGTATCACACACATGTCAGGGGATCTTTCTGTAGCAGACATAGATGCAGATACACATTCTAACACTTGGCACCCCCCACCAGGCTGGCAAGTATGTCCAGAGATTAATCAAGACTGTTGTGGCAGTATCGATTGCCTCACTGCTTACTTAACATTGGTACACTTCATTACAAACACATGAAAATAACAAATGATCTGACATTTCCTGCCTCATTAATTATACGTCAGGTAGTGAAATTCTGATAAAAAAATTTTGGCTTCTGCGGTCGTGCCGTTTATGCTGATACTTCTCAGAACCAGCTCTCTGTGGATCATTTGCCAAGATAAAAGCCCCCTTTCCCCTTTGCAGCTTGTGAGTCATCAAGCAAACGGTTCTGGGTGTGAGAGGAGACCCAGCGCTGTGACAGGGCATGGCAGATATAGGTCATGAACTCAAGTCAGCAACATAGCTCCTAGCTCACACAGTTCACCAAAAATAGTGTGTGTTAATGAAAGAACCCTTTACCCATGACCTGGATTTTGCCCTGTTAAACTAGGAGCAATTTAAAAATATGCCCCTGCAACCGAAAGATAACCAAGGCCTTCTCTCACAGGACATTATTAGTCCTTAGCTCTCTTTCAGGAGTGTTGATGGGTTTACGGCAGCATGACCTTTCAGAGGAGCTGATGCAGCGCTGCCAAGACCCCGGCTCTCGTGGAGCTGCAGTCAGTTCAGGGAAAATGGATCCGCTTCACCGTGAAATGCCAGAATAATCGGCAGTGACAGCCGCCAATTTTGCAAAGATTTTGAACCTCTCAACACCCCATGTACTTTTTATAAAGATATATACATAATGTTCATTGTTCATGCACACACACACACACCTGTACACACATTTTTAAATGGCCCATAGCCTATATTTTTCTTGTGTTTATTTTTTTCACTACATGTTCACTTATAACATTTAAGTTTTATGTTTAAAAGCAGTTGTAATTAACGTTTTGTGACAATTTTCCAACATCTCCTCATCTCTTAGATCATCTCTTATTGTTTGTTTGTTTTAAATGCCAAGAATGTTTATGTATGCAATATATTGCAGACAATATTTACAACAAATGATTTACTGAAAAACACAAGAAACGTGAATGTAACCAGTATTGGTATTGGTCTTGACCACCACAAGGTATTAATCATTGGTTATTTTTAATTGTTCCAGAAATTTTGAACACTAGACTATTTGTTTAGTGTAACAGTGAGTTTCTAGAAATCCAGCTGAAGAGAATAAAATTAAACTGGAAGGGGTGTGATATATGTGTGTGTGTGTGTGTGTGCGTGCGTGCGGGCGTGCGTGCGTGCGTGTGTGTGTGTGTAAGAGAGAGAGAGTTTTCTAACAGCCAGATCTGGCCAGGTGGGTAATCTGGAAACACCAAGCTTTAGGGTGCCCTTTTTATCAGTACAGGCGGGACATCTGCCACCTTGGCACAGATTCATGCTGGCATAGCAGTGGTCTGCAGGGCTTATTTAGAAAACCAGAACAAACAATTGGAGCAGTTCTGGGAATTAGACATGATCAAGGGTCAGTCTCAGCATTCTTAGAAATACACTACAACTAGGGCCAGATGTCTGTAAATGAGCAGGTGCAGCACAAAATGGGACTCGATGCAGCCACACTATGCGCTCACAGCACGCCTGAAATTAACACTCGGTTTAGTAAGGCTCAAGATAATCATGCAAACTCTGCATGAGACCGACTACTAAAACTGCATGCTTGCAAGGCCTAAAATAACAGGCCCTCAACAAGCTTGGAACTATAGAGAATGTGTAAGTTCAGTTATGCAAGGATTGTGTTCATAAATGAGATCCTTTCCCACCAAAATATCAGAGTTTTAATTTACTCAACAAGTACAAACTGTGAAACAGTAAGCACATTTCAGGTCAAGCCACATTTTTCTCACTTCTGATAGCTAAAATATGTATTATGTAATTATAATTGTAATTGTGTTGATCAATATTCTATGAGCACACACTGTGCTGCTGCCAAAAAACAAATTCTTTGCATAATCCTCCCACCAGGGAGGATTCTGTCTTAAATGAACTTGTGCCAGATATGTCCAAAAGTATTCAGACATTCCATATAGTGAATTCATCTACTTTAAGGAGCAGTCTTTACTGACAGAGACTTCCAGCTTCCATAAAGAAGTACAGCCATTAGAATGTGACACGCTGGAGGTCGCTGTGCCTGTTGGCTAGAGGGGTATAAATGTCCTCCAGCACTGGGCTGTGGAGTGTTTGAGCTCCATGCAATACTTTTGAGATAAGTATAAAAACTAATCACCTAAACAGTTCCTGTCCTTCCCAATGGCTGCAATAAATCATCACAGCAGTGTTCCAACATCTAATAGACTTTCCAGGTGAGGAAGGCAGACAAATTCCTCCTGGTAATATCAGGGATTCAGAAGAAATGCTAGATAAGGTGTCTACAAATTATACATATACATAACCTATAAGCCATGCATTTAGATTGAGTACTATTCCTACCATCTGACCTGAACCACATGCATTAGACTCTCCCGGGCAAATATTTCTCACATCGTTATAGCATTGCTCCGTGTTCACAATTTTCAGAAGGACCAAGTTATTGTTTTGGCGTCACATCATTAACGGCTTGATGTGTTGCATTCTCTCCCTTAAGATCCATGTGTTCTTCAGGACATGTGTTAACACCACAAGGGCTCTTAACCTTAAGAGTGGATTCTCTGAAAGCTCCCCACTCTTTGAATTGCCCAGTGGGCTGTGGGAGGGAATGCTTTGAAGAGCAGTTATGACTGAGAAGCCCTAAGGATAGACTACTCAGATTGAAGTGGGGATGTATGGGAGGAGTGAGTTGGAGAGGCTGCATTCACAGGACCTCTTAAGAGCACTAGAAGATGATAATATGGGTCGTAAGAAGGGATATGCATACAGGTCAAGGAGATAAAGAGGAAAAAGATCTGTGGGAACAAGAAATAAGCATGAAAATGCAGTTTATTCAATAAATTGCCCATCTCACGGTTTTACAAGTTTCTTATTCAATCAGAACAGACCATCTGGCTCCAAACAACACATTTTGCACACATTATCTTTTCATATACTTCATCATTTTATATCCTGTTTCATCACAATGGTTACTTTACTCTGAGACAATATTTCTTAAAATATGATTCACTCTGATTTAGTCCTGTCATTAAAGCACACTACATGTATGTGACAAATAAAGAGTCATAATTCTTTCAGATTTGGCCAGTGAGGTGTGTGCTTTTGAGCACATAGGATTCATAGTTAATCGAGCATCGTATTGGGGAAACCTGGATTTTGTTGAACGTATCCATCAACTGAATCTGTCTGTCTGTCCCTTCAGGACATGGATTTCTTCAGGAACCCTTTTGCTATGATGGACAACGTGATGATGGGTATGAGAAGCAGAATGGCGGATATGCACCGAAATGCTGTGAGTTATCCATTAGTGTCCCTTTGTTGAATTTGCAATTTTTTTTTTGCCAAATCAAAAAGTCAAAACTGTACATGTGGTTGAAAATCTCTTCATTTTGTTTCAGGAGAACATGTCCACAGACTCCAACACCCATGCGTTCAGCTCCTCTTCAGTCATGACCTACTCTAAAGTGGGAGATGAGCCAGCCAAAGTTTTCCAGGCGTCCTCTCAGACACGGTGTGCCCCTGGTGGGGTGAGTACTGAGGAACAGGGTCTAAAGTATTACATATTTGTTAATATTGAACAGCTCTTGTTGGAGTATAGCTTTTAGCAAAAACATAGAGGATGTGCTAACAGATATGTGTGTGTTTGTGTGCGTAGATTAGGGAAACCAGGCAAGCTCTAAAGGACTCGGAGAGCGGAGAAGAGAAGATGTCCATTGGCCACCACATCAAAGACAGGGGCCACGTCATCGAAAGGAAACAGAACAAAAAAACAGGAGAGAAAGAACTTAACCAGGATTTCCAGAACATGGATGAGAGTGAGTGTGTTCTCGCTTTGTTGTGCCTTAAAATGACGAAATGCCTTCACTTGTTTCAGATGAATTCCTCACTGTTAGAGCTGGACAATATGTACCATCTACTGGTACAGACTGTAACATTGCTTTTCATTTTTAATATTTTTGACAGATAATGAACATTATACTCATGATTCTGTTTGTTTATTAATTGTTTGACTCTATTTTGTTTTATCGTTCCTGTGTAATTTCAAATTACACCAGTCAAACCAGTCCTAAACAAAGTATGCCAGGTTTGTGAGGCACACAATAACTTCATTAATGATTTCATAATCATTGGCACTATGAAACTACAATTTGGAATGAATAGGTTGCCTGAGAAACAATTGTGAAACAGTTTCATACTCTATAAACTATAACCAAACCTAGCCAGCCATAACACATTCTTGGCTTTATTTATTTACCTTTCTGTACCAGGAGTCAAAACATAAAGGTCAAATGTCTGCATTTGCCCTGTTTGGTCGCCATGTGCTTGAATCCCAAAACTGTTCATCACCTTTGCCCCTCACCTCTTTGGCCTTGTAGCTGAAGCCCAGTCTTTCGATGATGAGTGGCAGCAGGAGCTGTCCAAATACCAGTCCTCGGCTCCACTGTCCAGCCTTGAGGCCCGCAGACCCAGAGCGGTGCACAGAGCGGCCATCGCCGGCCCCGGTGACACACACAGGTCAGCTACGTCCTTACATTGTCCATTCATGTCAGTATAAGAAATCACATTTCTTTTTTGTAGGGCTAGTGCATCAATGCATTATTAACTTAGCGCCGACACCTTACTCTTAACAGGGAGACTTGCTAGAGTGCGCAGCGCTTTACATCTCTGTTGTCATCCGCGTGGGAAAAGGGGGGGAGAACACACCCCCCACCTGCTATAATGGTTACCCGCTCACATCCTCTGTAACTTATTTTTACAAACTAGATAAACATGAATGCCCTGTTGTGGCAAATAACTTTTAAAATTATTTTTAATCATTGCCCAGCACTCTCTCTTCCAGGAAATTAAAAAGGCTTAAAAGTTAGTAAATGTCATTTCAAATGGTACATAAACTCCCCCCATCCACACAGTCCATGAAAGGAAAATAAGGTACAAAAACAACTCGTTTTCAGATCATAGTTTTGTGATGTCACAAAACCAAATCACTAAAAAACATCTCCTTTTTACTGACTACAGCAATTTGGCCCCACCCACTTATGCAACGATTTCCATCACTTTTAATGATGAAAAATGAGACATTTGTTGGAATACATGAAGACCTTGATTCATCAGAACACCCTGTAACTCATCTGGGGCTGTGATTGGTCACCCTGTCATGATTGGTCAGAGGCCCATTTGTACTTTGTAGCCTTCTGTGATATCAGTAGTGCAGAGACTGATATTGCTATAAAGATTAGTAGGCAATGTATTGTGCAGCCCTAACAACCACAATATAGAATTTTACCGATGTCATGCATTACTTTACAGCATTTTTTGGTCAGTTTGAAATATAGGACTTTGTCATAACATTTTCATTTTGTAACTTTATTCACGGAATTTTGTTTTGCTCATCCAGGGAAAGAGCGAAACCATCAGAAAAGAAGCAGAAGACACACGTATCTGAGCTCAACATCCAAGGCTCAAGTATGAAGAAGTAAAAACCTGATGGAAGTAAAATAAAACTCTTTATCAGGCAGCGGCTCCCTGGTGCTTTTGCCCGTGTCTCATACAGACCTGTGCTAGTGCTCTCCACGCTATTCGCTTCCACACTGTAAGCTACACCGCAGCTGTGTCTGCCTGAGTGATCCAGATTGGTCCCTTCACATTATTCAGACTCTGACGGAACATGGCGTTCCCTGAGATTGGTAGTTAAAGGCCAGTGCAGCCACCTGATGAAATACGATATTTCTGCTTGATTAAGTAGCCTAATACAGGTCTTTAACGCACATTTTTCTGCCTGTGTCCAGTTTGATTTGTTGATTTACCCTGATTGATTGATTGATTGATTGATTGATTGATTGATTGATTATGACGTTTGCATGTTCCTCCTACCTGCTTCTTCTCTTTTTCCCTTTTGCTTTTTGATATAAAAACACATACACATTCAAGTGTTATATTTTAAAATGCACTTAAGGAAATTGTCCATGTGTGTAATGACCTCAATGGCTGCATAATTTGCTGTATAGAAGACCTGGGAAATGCAAACAAAGACCCTTTTTATACATTTGTCATTATATTCTTGTTTTCAGCTTGATGGTTTAATGCTAAACCTGTTTATAAAATTAAAGGAATGAAGACAAACATTCTCAGATAATAGAGGATTTCCATCATTTATTTATTTATGTGTAATTCAGTGGTTGAGAATATTAACAATGTCATTCAGACTGGATTTGGTATGAAATAGATCATTTTTAAGAATTTTATTATTGACCCTCAGTGAAGCTCCACCTGTCTCTGAGTGTTTAGTGGCAAATCTGAACTAAATCAGTTTTTGGGGACTATTTTGTCTCATAATGCTCTGCATGTATCCCTCCACCATGAATGGGTTTAGTTTTAGGACCAAAACCTTCTCAAAACTGGTAAAACATCATCTCAGGCGTCAGGCAATGCAACCAGAACCATTTCATGGAACAACTAACTGTGAGGGAGATTTTAATGCCTGGTTCCATTCACTACTACTGGGAACAGTTCTGACTGAGTTTCTGCAGAATATAGCGTTTCACACCAACCCACTCTGAACCTCTATGTTTACATCTTAATCACTTAATTTTGCAAGAAATGTTGAAGAAACTCCTGGATTTTCTCTTGTAACATTATCAGTGTACTTCTTTTTCTGAAAGGCATTAAAACAGAATAGTGTTATCTATTTGTGCTTTATTCTAAAATTGGACTCTCGTTCTGAGAAGGCTGGTGCATTTGACTCATACTGTGTACATTATTTGATCCGTAGATACATGGGTCATGTCTTTCAGACCTTCAGCTGTTCTGTCCAGTCATGCATGTGGTCCTCCATGTGCTGGTCTGCTGTTTTTCACATCTGAGCAGTGACCACATCACATTGCTATGAGAAGATTGTAGGCGAATCTACATTTATATGCAAGCAAACTGAGGCTACGCAGTACTACCTACAATTTAACTACAGTACGGTATTCGTTAAAACAAACATCAGAAAGTCCCTAGTAAGCCCACATGCCTCCATCTTGTAGTCTTGAGGAACAGTTCTCCAGGCTTCCTGAAGGACTTTCAAATACTAATTTTCAGTCTGTTAAGCCACACAGTGACCTATGTATGAATAATTCAAGCATAACAAAGCCCAACTAACTGAAGTCCTGAACCAGTGAAGAACCAGGATCAGATGATTCCAGATGATCAGGCGGTGATCAGTATACTGGTGGTGCTGAATGCTGAGTGGGTGGAGCTCCTTTATCTAGGCTCCTTTTATCTTTAGGCACTTTGCAGCCTGGGACAGCAAAACACTTGTCCCAATTTCTTTCATTTAATCTACTCAATATGTCAAGATAGACCAATCTGACAGGCAGGAAATAGTGTTTGTGCACCAACAAGATGATTGAACGCAAAATATAAACAGTCACACAGTATTTATATTCTCCACACATTATTCTCTTTTCTCACAAATCTATTACTGCATCTATTAATGGACCACTGATAAAAGTTTATTTGATGAACATTTGATTGTACAACAATATATGATACATGGTGCTTCATATACAGACACATGAACAGAGTGCAAGAACTCAGAGTGCATAAAGAATTGAACTGAAACTTAACTTCCTTATCTTCTAGTATGATTCAACATTATTCTGGCAGAATTGGGGAGAAAATAGGTTTGGTTTTTTTTCCGATCATGTACTGTCATACCAAAAAGTATTCCTAAAACAACAAAAGAAAAAATAAGTGTAGTAAAGTGTCCGTTTGTCACACGATGATCTTCTTTCTCGGTATTTAACCCATTCACCAAGTGAGGGGCAGCCAGAAACACAAAACCTGGGGAGCAGTGTGTGGGGACATTACCTTGTTCAGTGGTGCGACTAGCAGTCCTGGGATTCAAACCTACAACCTTCTGATCACAGGGGCCACTCCCTAACCACCAGACTAACTGCCCCAAGTGATCCGCGAACTCCAATTGTTCATCACAGAATATACAGGTATTGTAGTGGAATCAGAATGTTTGTCTAAGAAGTGCATACATACAGACCTTACAGTCTGTACTATACTGCAATCTTGGTGGATGCTGAAGAGAGACTGAATGTTGGGAGGAGGATGCTGAAGAGAGACTCTGAGTGTGTTGGGAGGAGGATGCTGAGGAGAGACTCTGGGTGTGTTGGGAGGAGGATGTTGAGGAGAG
>JBBPDC010000027.1:35521-46043 GCA_037974485.1 Hemigrammopetersius urotaenia
AGAGTGCATGAAAACTACTACATAAAAGCATCACCCCAGACTAAACCTCAGCCAGATATGTTTTCTGGTGAGCGGACCAGAATTCTAAATCCCAGGAGAACTTACCTCAGTGCTGGACTCGTTGGTGTGAAACAGTAAACCACAGCTGGAGGGGCACTCCACCTCGTCTTGGGAGTTGGAGGTCGGGGCTTCAAGCGCTGGGCTGCTTGGAGCTGCTGGACACATCCAGACCAGTGAGAAGAGACCCAAACAAACCAAACAGAACCGGTTCATGTTCAAGGCGGCTTGAGAGAGCACTGAAGACCAATTGCGCTGAGCCTGGAGAGGAGGAGGTCAGTAAACAGACTGTGTTTAAGAACACGGATGCGTAATGGGACAGGATTACTCTGCCCAGATAAACACCTCTCCCCCCCACTCACAGTCTGTCCTATAAAAAAACAGGTTCCTCCCAGTTCTACAGTGAACAGCTGAACTTGTGCGAGAGAAGAGACATTCAGCTGCTGCACACACAGCTTGGATGATCCATAGAAAAGCATTGACCAACAGAATGGGCTCTGGATTGGCTGAAGGGGTATGAAGCTACCCAGCACTGGGATGTGGAGCCTGGAGTGAAGGAACTCCATCCAGTACCTTTGGAATGAGGAGGAGTTTGTGATCCAGTATCAGGACCTGACCTCACTAATGCCTTTGTGGCTGCAATCAAATCCTCACAGCAATGTTCTAACATCTAGAAGCCTTTCCAGAAGAGTAGATGATGTTACTGTAGTGAAAGGGGTGAGGGAGTACCAACTGTATTCTGAATGAATGCACACATGGAGCAATTAACTATTAATTGTGTATGTTGCTTGGCAACCATACCTTGTGCTTCGCGCTGTGCTTTAACAACAGGAACCAACCAGTAAGAAAAGACCTTCATTATGAGATGGTTGAAGAAATGGTCAAGTCAAAAGATCAACCTTTAATTGTACTTCACTGCTGGATTGATTTGGTGCAAAAGCTGTTATGGAGAATTAAATGCATGGGCTTTGAGTAAAACTCCCACCTGCAGTGCAAATGTAGATTTAAATGGACAAATTAACAAAGAATGAGTTTGAAGATGCTTTCTGGCAGGGAAATGCTGTCTAATCTTTGGCTTTTGCTAGTCCAGTGTGCCCTGGTGTATGTGTGGCTGCGGGTTTTTATCTTGTGAGACTTCATAATGTTGGGAAAAATGGAAAATGTGTGGAAACGGGACAGTTTACTGATTCTCACAAGGTGTTTTTCAATAAAGGCTGAAGATATTCAGGCAAGAACTGAAAGAGCAGAAAGAAGGTTTAGGTGTAGGATTACTGTCATAGAGTATTGCACAAGTCCTTGCAAATATAGTTATACCAACACGAGTGTGCGTGTGAGAAGACCCATGCAGCTGTCCACATCCCTGAGTTTGTTTACATGTCCTGATGTGAAATGTGCTGGAGCGATTACACGCAGAGGCCTAATGGTGCTACTTAACATATTTTCTCCATTAGTTCATGCATTCTTGTGACTCGAGCTGCAAGAGTACATGAGAGCAGTGGCAATTTCACGCCACCACGAACATGCAGGCCGCATTCATCCCACAGAGCACGACGTGTGAGAAAAATCACATTTACACAATTTCCCCTTTGGAGCAGTTGATCACCCAACCCAGAGGAAGATTTAACTGCTCACAATGGTGTTTTCTTGGTTTCATCAAAAAGAAATAATCTTCTTATTTGGAGATTATTGAAGTCTGACTTCACCTGCACCGCCCCCCCCCCTTTTAGGAAAAATAAGGACCAAAAGAAGAAAAAAAATCAACCTAGAACAAGAAGTTCTTCTGCTGTTCTCACTGGCCTCACCGTTTTCGTCCCTTTAACAACTTCATGGATCTCAAAACTGTTGTACAGGCTCATTTATCAGATAAACCAAGTTTTTTTTGGATCTAAAAACAAATAAAGATCAAAGCAGTGAGGGAAAAGAAAGAGCAGTTTAAGATCTTAAATTGGGATCGGGCTGAGATTAGATGAATGCTCTTGGTCAGGAAATAGTGATAGTGATGTTAAACTAAGATTGGTTCTGAAAAAGGCTGGACAAAGAAGAGTCCTTTCCTTCGGAATCACTTGTTTGGTGGCTAATGGCTGGCCACTGCTTCACTTGGTGAATGGGTTAAATGCAGAGAAATACAAAAAAAAAATTCACCTTGTTCACGCTGTGTGCTGTGCTGTGGTGCGTTTATGTGTGACTTTAAGGGGCCACTTTACTTTAAAAGTAAGTAAGCTTTGTGTTAACTGCATGTGTACATCATTAAACATGCCACTAAGTCCATGTTGAGCTGTTCAGCCATCTCTAATGGCCTTGCTTATGTGGTTTCTGACGCATTGTTGGATTAAACAGTGGCTCCCAGACTTTTCAAGGCGATTAAAGCTACACTGCAGCTACATCAGCTTGTATAGCTACAACTTAAGGTGCCAGACACATGTTGGTTGATGGCCTAAAAGGAGAAAACTGTATACTTTTCATACATGTTCACAATACCTTAGAGTTTCTAAGATATTTGTGTCTTCAAAATAATATATTTCCTAAAGAGGTAAAGCTTACTGTGTTGGCATAGCTTTGCATGCTAGTTTCTGGTGCAAGAATATTCCTGCCTACACTCCGCTTCCTTCATTACGGGATTGTAAATGAATAAAATGCTGATAAATGTGTGAAACAAGTATCCTTTTACACTAGATCAGCGAGATTCGCCATCATTTATCTCCAGATTGTCGTGGATAAGCCTGAATTACAATCAGTCACGCTGTATAAAGTCTTTAACCTGGGGCAGAGTATGCTAATACGCATCATGAGGTTCAGGGGGTTGATCAGATGAGGATTCTATTAAGGTGCCATGAGAGATCTGCGTGAGAAAAGATGCTTTATCCGGGAATCAGTCCGCATTTTCTCCCCGGATTAATTTGCAAATCAAATTAGGCCGTGGAGAAGAAGGGTGAGAGGAAAAAAGCTTCTCATGAGCCAAATAAATTGGGTCTTCCGAGCGACACGTTGGTGAGTGAGGGGGGTCGGGGATGGATGCAAAACCAAGGCTGGCTTTGCAGCACGTCCAGGCTGATTTACCGCCACCCTCCTTCTGATTAATGGAGTAATGAAATATGATCTCCCTCGCCTGCCCACCAGAGGCACAGAAAGAGCCTCACCTTACAGCTGGAAATTAATGAGCTACACCCTCATTACTCGGACTGTGCAAGGAAAAACCCGTTTGTCAAGTGCAGATTAAATTTTCTGACAGATTACTGGGCGTCAGTGAATTATGGCGAATTCAAAATGACGCTCAT
This sequence comes from Hemigrammopetersius urotaenia, assembly GCA_037974485.1. Classification (NCBI taxonomy): domain Eukaryota; kingdom Metazoa; phylum Chordata; class Actinopteri; order Characiformes; family Alestidae; genus Hemigrammopetersius; species Hemigrammopetersius urotaenia. Next base: position 38,854 of record JBBPDC010000027.1, read on the forward strand.
GGAAACTGCTGTCCTGAAAGACCTGGGGCGCTTCTCCTGGCGGCCTGAAAGTACTGCCATGGGCAACAGAGCTCGAACATCAGAGTTGGAACACATTAGCATTTTGTCTGGGAAATTTCACACAATATTAAATTTGTTTTTAATAGAATTTGCTGCAGTTAACAGTGTTGTGTTCCAGAATCAACTTCCTTGGTGTGTCTGTGTTTGTTGGGTCACATTCATACTGAGATCTGGGCTTTGGAGAGGCCAATCCATGACGGATAGTGTTCGGCCATGTTTTATTCTATCGAGGTGCTTTGACTGCATTGACCGCGTGTTTGGGATTGTTGATGCCAAAAAATGAAGCAACTGCCTATCAGATGCTTTCCAGGTGGTGTTTACAAAACATTCTGGATATAAATGTTATTCTATATATTTAAATAATTATAACTTGATGTTGTACAGCTTTCTCAGTCGTTTCTGGGAGAACTTCTTTTGAGCTTCCATTCAATTCAATGTGTATTTATAATTTTTTTAAACATTTTTTTGTGCCCAATAATCCCTTAATATGCAGACCAAGGGCATTAGTGGCGATGGAAAACTCCATAAGAGCATGGCTGAGACATACAGAGAGGAACCAAACCTCGAAAGGGGAACCTATCCTCCTCTGGAAAACAAAGCAAAATCACAGCAATCAGAATGACAATAATAATAATGGATAAAGAAACAATGTGAGACGCATTAAACAGGAACAAATGAAAAACCAAGACTACTGTTCGACAGCCAATAGGAAAAGAGCTGAGTCTAATGACCAGTCCTCAGCTTTGGGCTTAAATTATCTGGCGAACTCAAAAATCCTGCTTTGTGAAAGTGAGGTGGACATACAGCAGCATAAAGCGGGTGATGTGACAAGCTGAGGACTGGTTCCAACATAATGCCTTTCTTAAAAGACTGATAAATAAAAAGACAAGCCTGAAAACTGTTCAAATGTAAGATATCATAAATGTCTTACCTTTGGTTCTTTAGAAAAGTGATGTATACCTAATTTTAATGAGCAACAGTTCTCCAGGCTTCATGAAGGACTTTCAAAGGAACCTGACTAGTTTCAGAGTAATGTGTTTTTGTGTTTAAGCTTTAAGTCTTGAACCAGTGAAGAAACAGGGGCAGATGATTCCAGATGATCAGGCGGTGATCAGTGTACTGGTGGTGCTGCCTGTTGCAGAAAACATTTGTTCAAGGTTCTTTCATTTATTCTACTCAATAAGCCAAAGAAAATAGTATTAGTATTTTAGCAGCAATAAGGAGACTGACAGCAGAATATAAAGAGAGGGCTGGCTCAGGACTGTGGCATAGCCACGTGAAAAGTCACATGACTAAGTCATATGACTCTCCTTAGAAGAAGCTTCTCTCGACCAAAACGGAATAAATGGAGGAGGGAGAAGAAAACCAGAGGCTCCTCGGAGAAAACTATGATGACGAGGACAACACAAGAAATATGTCTCCCTTTTGCGACCCGGGGCACCTGCTGCATCGGATCTTCGTCCTTTTTTTTATGTGTTTTCTGGGTTTTGGTGAGTGAAAGCACGGCGTCTCTTTAAGCCGGCCGCTCTCCGGCTGCAGAGTCTTTTTTATATGTTATTAAAATATATAAAAGCATGTCATAACAGGTTGTAAACTAAATATATCTGAATACATCGCTGACCGGTACGTGAGCAATGTGACACCCGCTTCAGTTACACTTCTTCAGTTCAAACGAGTTGACCGTGTTTTCTTCTACGATGTGTTTTGAAGTCAGTAAAGTTAAATATTCCGTGTCCTTGTCTTTTCCCAGGCAGCTACTTCTGTTACGACAACCCAGCTGCTCTTCAGAAACAAGTCATGCAGGTCTGAGGACTTTTAACGTGTCTTGGCTCCGCTTCCTTTATCTTACTGATGTTTCTTTGTGCTTTATCGGTTCTCTTTTTTCTATAAATGATTATAATAATGTGTGAACACACACACACACACACACACACACACATTCCATATGTTCACATTTCAGATTCATTAAAACCTAACCTGCATTTATTATATTAGTTGTGTTTAGTGGTGTCTATAATTCAACATTTGAGGGTTATGGAGTTTCATTTGTGGTAAAGCAGGGATGTTTTTGTTTTATTACTGGTATTTTATAAAATCACTTTCTTTTGGTCTTCATAGGACATGGAGCTCAACACCTCCAAGTTCATGCAGCTCTATGCCTGGTACTCGTGGCCCAATGTTTTCCTCTGTTTCCTGGGAGGCTTTCTGCTAGATAGAGTTTTTGGGATCAGGTGAGTGCACTCCATTAAGAGCAGCTTAGCCAATCAGAATGTTTGCTCATGTGTTTATAGTGTTTTGTTTTTTTACTATTGTTCCCTGCACTTATAATGAACATGCTGCTATTATAAATTTATTTAATTCCAGTTGTAGATGTGATAATTGCCAAATTCTTGTATATTCCTGAGTCGTAGGTGTAACATGACCCCGTCACTCTTTCTAGGTTGGGAACAGTGATCTTTGCACTCTTTGTTTGTGTTGGACAGGTAGGAGACTATACAGTTATGATGCTTGTGTTAAACATAACATTTATTAGTGCTGCACTTTATCAGTGGTCTTGTGATTCCTGGACGAACACCCTAACCACCAGGCCAGCAGCTGCCCCTATATAAATGGCTGAACTATATAAGAAATGCAGGCCTTTTTTTTACACCCTCTTTTTCAAGTAATCGAAATTACAGCCCCTAAAGTGACCAAGAGTAATTGGCCATTTGTCATCTCAGTTATGTGTCGTTACATTGTTAGATCACACACATGAAGCCTAACTAATTATCTCTCTTAAATGAAAAGGTAAATATTGGGTAGTTATACTGTGTATACATATATATTTCAGGTGATATTCGCTTTAGGTGCCCTAGTTAATCATTTCTGGCTGATGGAGTTTGGTCGCTTTGTTTTTGGGTGAGTTTCCATTTTATTTAGATCAAATTCATCCAGTTTTCCTGATTCAACAACTCAACACTCCCTTCTTTGTGGTCTCTGGCTCTGCAGTATTGGAGGAGAGTCCTTGGCCGTGGCACAGAACACGTACGCAGTGAACTGGTTCAAAGGGAAGGAGCTCAACCTGGTGTTCGGCCTGCAGCTCAGCATGGCTCGAGTGGTAAGACGGCCACAGTTGGCCGTTTAAGGACGATTTCAGATATTATGTGCATTTAAAGTTGAAGGACATTCTGGAATAACACAACCAGTTAATAGGATGTCGGTCATGCACGGTTACAGATTTTCATCTTATAAAGGAGCCAGAGTTTTCATTTATGGTTGTTTATGTGACAACGTTCCAATATTTAACAAGAATAAAAATCTACAGTTTCTGAAATAAATGGATAAGTGGTAAAAAGCTGTAGTGTGCAAAAACAATTTTACTTTTAGTGTGTGTATACAGCTCTGGAAAAATGAGACCCCTGCAAAAATGTTCAGTTTCTCTGGTTTGACCTTCTATTGGTGCAAGTATTGAACTGAACAGCTTTGCCTTAGTTTTTAAGAACTGCCGTCAACATTTCTCCTAATCTCCAAATAAAAATACTGTTCTTTAAAGCATCATTTTAAAGGAAACGACAAAACATCAGAATAATCTTCTAAACTCTTTACTAAAAGTGTGTCAAAGGTAATCGTTGCCGTTTTGTTAGTGTTTCACCTCTAACTGGTCTCAGTGTGAGAGGAGAGAGTCGATTACAGCAGTGTTTTATACTTTTCCTCATTAAATAAGATGTGATTCAGCTGATCACTGATCAGTCCCTCGTAAAGCAGAATGAGCTGCTTGTGTAGGAGTTTAGCAGACACTTGTATGGAACGGTTGTCACTCATAGAGATGCTGATTTAAATATAAACTGCAGTAGTCTCTTATTTTTTTCCAGAGCTGTATATACGTGTGTATCTGTATATACAGAACCGTATAAAAGTCTTGATCTCAGTGTGGCTTGAGTAGTAAGAAGTGAAGTTTGCGAGTAGATTTCCTTCACTGTTAGGAGTTGGAGGATGATTTCAGATGGTTTGTTTCCGTTTCCCAGGGCAGCACAGTCAACATGAACGTTATGGGAAAGGTGTACAATAGCTTGAAGAGTTTACTTGGCCACTCGGGCTACTACACACTGGGATTGGCGCTCATGATTGGTAAGTGACCAGCTTAAACTACATCTCCTGAGTTAAAAGTAAAAGCACTTTAGGAACACTTCTCCATGGACTTACAAGGAAGCATTTTGGGGAAGCATTTTGGGGAAGCATGGGATTGTGGAACTTGCGGCTGTAGGAATAGAAACTTAAATACAAATACACCAATCAAAAATGTTTGCACATTTGCATTACTAAATACGCTCAATGTTATTTGCTAAGAAATAAATTCACCACAGAGTTCCGTTATTAGCCAGATTTTTAAAAAAATGTATCACATAAAAGCCATTTAATGTAATTACAGTTGTAATGTGGATCAGCAGACAAGTGTTAGATATTTAACAAGCTGCTGAAACAGTTAGCTTGTGCATTTATAAAAGGCACAACCGGTTAATAGGAGTCAGACATAAACTGTTGCATATTCTTTGATGTTTATAAAGGAAAGTTGTATTATTTGACATTTTCATTTATAGTTGTTCAGTCTTCAACTTTCCAGTGTCTTAACCGTTCAGGAAATAAATGGGTAAGTGGTAAAAGCATGTGGTGTGGAAAATGTTTTGACTATTACTGTGTTTGTGCATATACAGTGTTTTGCAAAAGTCTTGAGCCCCCCCCCCCCCTCATTTCAGTATGAAAATGAGCCAGTTGGTCGGTGCCTTGCAGCTTTAGTCAGTGTTTGTTCTGAGTCCTGTAATGACCACTGTCCTTGTTCTCCAGGCTTCTTGAAGGATGTTCCAAAGCTCTTCTTTGGTCGTCCGCAGCCTTTTGTTCTGTTCTCTGTCCAATTGATCCCACTCTGCTTTATTAATGTTGAGAACTGGGTTTTAGGAGAGTTGATTCATGGCTGATAGTGTTCCATCATGTTTTTTCTGTCGAGGTGCTTTGGCTGCATTGACGGGATTGACGTGTTTGGGATCGCTGATCCTGAAAAAATGAAGCCACTGCCAGACAGACACTTTGCAGATAGGGCTGTGGGGTGGTTTAAGATTTTTTCACAGCGCTTTGTGTGTCTGTGTGAATACACAACTGTAATGGGAGTAACTATGTAAACAAAAAACCCAGAGGGGTACATGGTTACATGGTAAACTTTTAAGTAATTTAATTGGTCCAAGCTTTTGTGATTATTTCTAACATTGCAAAACCGATGCAGTTCTGTATATGGACCACAAACTCTTAACTTTGGTAAATTATGCTTATGCCCATTATGCTCTTGCTAGAGATTTATCATTTGAGCTGTGTTTTGCTACACTGAGGGACATCAGACGCTCAGTCTCTGAAACAGGAAACTGTAGTTACACTTCTTCTTTTTTTTATCCCATCAGGAAACCGGAGCCGTGTTTCATTCCTGCACTGAGCAAATGAAATCTGAGAGTGCTGATATTGCTTTGTTCCCCTTTCGCTACTGGAAAAGCTTCTCTTGTTAGTTGTATCTTGTGTGTACTAGCTTGCTTAACCTGTGTTTAATATGACAGCCCAGACACTGTTTGACTCTCTACAACTGGTTAAGATTTTTGTTATCGCTGCACGATATTAGGAATACATGCGATATGCGATAATGTTGAGTGTTGAGATGGTGATATCACATGCGATAAGTGAGTAAGAACTTAGCCTTTATAGTGTTAATGTTTTTCTGCTTTGGATTTGCTGGATTCGAGGTGCTGACTAGTCTATGCAGAAAATACAATTTGCAAAAATTGCAATACAGAAAATGCAATACTTCCATTCCATTTTTTTTTTTTAAGAATTTACATAAACAGAGCATTTAATGCCTCCCATAAAACCATTGAAATCTGAAAATATTTTTGTAATAATTTAAAATCTTGTATAAATGTAAACATAATTTAAATTATAGTACGCTCTTAGCCAGAAAAAAAATAGCAAATGGAACAACATTTATTTATAAAAACACCATTTATTGCAGTTCAGTCAGTTTTTTGCTATATGTATATTTTTTCGCGATATGGATATTGCGCATGTTGATATCGCGATGACGGTAAATTTGCGATATATTGTGCAGCCCTAATGTAGACCAGATCAAGACCAGTAGAGAGCCTGCAAACATCTGGGCTGATCTAGATCAGATCATGAACAGTAGGAATCCTGCAAACACCACCCTGTAGCCTATGGGCTATGGGCTCATCTAGAACCGCTAGAAAAGCCAGAAAAGAATGCCCTGTGATGTTTGGGCTGATCTAGAACAGCAGAGAGCATTCAAACAAAAAAGTTGTGGCACCTGTGCTGATTTAGACCAGATCTAGAACAGCAGAGAGCTAGTAAACAACAGCCTGTGACATCTGGGTCGGATCTAGAACAATAGAAAGCCTGCAAGCAACAACCTGTGGCATATGTTCTGATCCAGAACAGATCTTGACCTGTATAGAGTATGAAAAGTACATTCTGTGCATAATAACAAGGAGCTGGTTAGATGCCAATTCATTATGTTGCCTCTTTACCAGATGTTTTATGTTCTTTGGTTTCTGCCCATCTTAAATAAAGTTGTCGTATAGTTTTTGTTTCATACTATGATGGTGCTTTATGTTCTAAAAACTCCTAGCAACCCAGATTCATCGCCTTGTTATGCTGCAGAAGTAGAAGCAGAAAACAATTTTATCTTGATAAATCCATAGGATGACAGTATTTACCAAACAATAGACACTGTACGTCTGAAATGAAGGACATTATTGTGTTTGTCTCTTGCTGCAGTAAGAGCCTCTAGATCAGTGGTTCCCAACACCTACCGGCATAGACGCACAAAACAGAATAAAGTCATTAATTCTCTCCGATTGTCAGTGGGATATTTAAGGAGAACTGATCCGTGTGAACCTGTGTTTCAGGGGCCTCGACGTGTGTGTTATCACTTTTCTGCGCTGTGGTCTTGGCCATCCTTGACAAGCGGGCGGAGAAGATCCTCAACAAGGAGCAGGGCAAGACCGGTCAGTTAAGTGTGTGTTTGTGTGTTTACGGCTGCCTGCTCCTCTGCTATAAAAGACTCTTCAGCTGGTAGATTGCCTGTCTGCACGCTCCAC
>JBBPDC010000028.1:61144-71301 GCA_037974485.1 Hemigrammopetersius urotaenia
ATTACATAATAACTTCTGTAAAGTGACCTTGGGTGTTATGAAAGGCGCTTATAAATAAAATGCATTATTATTATTATGTAATGTGTGTATTATTAACTGTTTATTAACTATTTATTACTATGAATTATTTGCTGAAAAGTTGTAAACTAGTAGTAGCTAATGAATAGTAGTCAATACACACACATAGATAATATTTACATTGGTGTAATAATGACTGTTTATTAATTACTATGAATTATTTATTCACCCAAAGGTTACAAGTAATATGTACTGATGTTTTACATGTGTGTGAATTCATTACTATTCATCAGGTACTAACTAAAGCACAAACTAACAAAGTTCATACATGTAAACAATTAATAGTAATTGAAGTTGAAGAGTTACTGACATGGAAAGACTATTTAAATGTGTGTATTAGAATCAGAATCAGAGACTTTATTTATTTATCCCGGATGAAATTGTTCCATAATAAGTATTTATGAACTACAATGCATTATTTAAACAATTATGGTAAACAATTTCTGGTAGTTAGGGAATAGTAATTAAAAAACATAAGTATATAGTCTTTACACGTGTGTATTAATTACTAATTTTTAACTAACTAAAATAGTTCATACATGTTTAAACCAAGTTTCTTAACAATATGTTTTGTCAAATAACAAAACACATTGTATGTTACTGTGTAAGATGTGTTGATTGAGTAAAATAGTTGTTAATTTTGTTCACTTAAGTAACATTTTATCAGTATCTACTATCAATTACTTAGTAATTGCTATGATTTTTTTAAATATTTACTATCAATTATTTTGTAACTACTAAATTGTTTTAAATATCTATTATTGTCACGGCTCGGCCAGTGGCCGTTAGGGGTCACTGTTTTTTGGTTTGTTTTGTTATGGTTTTTGGGACTTTTATTTTGATATTCGGGTTTGTTTAGTGTTTTCCAGCTGTCTTGTGTTTGTGCACTTATTATGTCATGTATTTAAGTTCTGTCTGGGTGTCCCACAGACATCGGTCCATCGTCTCATTTTCGCCTCACAAACCTTATTTCTATGCATGTCTGTAGCGGCCCTTGAGCCAGGTTTTGTTTTCTGTTCACGTTCCTGTTTAAATAAAGTAACACAGCAATGGATGCCTGCCTGCCTGTGTATGATCCCTGGGGTAAATCACGACGGCGGGTTCACAATTATCAGTTATTTAGAAAATATTATTAATTATGCAGTGTCTGAATTTTTCAGTAAATACTATCAATTACTCAGTAACTGCTATGAACTACTAAATAAATGTTGCAGTTCTCTCTTGTCAGATGTGATTTCTCAGTGAAATACCATTTTATTTATTTCTTTATTTATCATAAGTTTATTATTCAGTGTCTACTGCACGTTTTACAGAAAGTGTTCAGTATCGACTAAAAAGCTCACATGAATTGCTCAGTAACTTTCATGCTTTTTTCAGCACTTGCATTGTGAAACGTGGTTTATTTTGAAAAATATTTTAATTTGGAAAAAAATGTCTATATGCTACTTTAAAATTTTTAAGATCTTGACATTTTTGTATTCAACTGAATTTTTTTTCACGCAAACTTTAACAGTGCGCTATGAATGAGTTATGTATTATTCAAGTGTTTTAGTAATTACTAGGAACTCCACAATAACTGTTATGAATTATTTGGTAACTGCTAAGAAACTACTATCTAAGTGCAGCACTTTTGAGAGTGATGAAATGAAGCTCACAATAATCTCTTGACTGCTATTGAGTTTTAAACCTTTAACATAGTAGCTAAAATCCAATTCAAAACAAGGAAAATTAGTTCTATGCATGTGGATAAACCCACTGTTAGAATAGATCAAGTGTGGTTTAAATGTCACATATTTAAACCACAGATGTGACATATGCCACATATGTCACATCTGCATAGCTTACTGTGAATTCGCTGATTTACATAAAAAAAATACATTGTCCTGCTTTCTGTTTTGGCCATTATTTTGGTATATTTGTCCAGAATAATTACATATTGTGAGTTAGGAATCAAACACACCATACTACACCGATGTTTTCTACTACACACATTTATGGGAAAGAGAGAGAAACAGAAAAAAAGAATGAAAGAAAGAGAGAGAGAGAGAGAGAGGTAATGAGAGAAAAGAGTGTTTTACAAAAAGAGGAGAGAGAGAAAGAGAAAGAGAGAAAGAGACAGAGAGGGACACAGAGAGAGAAAGAATGAGAGAGGGAGAGAAAGAGAGAGAGAGCCTTTTTTGCACTGCTACACTCCTTTATTTAAGTTATGAGGCACACAAAAATCTCCTCACGCTACATTTACCTACACCTATATGTCTGCCAAAATACAGTAGACATAATGTACCAGTCGGCACAGAATAAAAATATTTCATTGATTTTCAGAATCTGAAAGGTCTTTAATTTTGGAAAAAATGCTTGCCTCGGTTCACATTATACTGTAGATGAAAAATTTGGCTGTATCTATACCGGCCCTTGAAAATATTGTTTTACACGAAACTGGTTCGTGGAGCAAGAAAGGTTAGGCTTCATTAGATGCTTTAGAGCTTCATTAGCTCACAAGCCCAAAACAAGCTAAAACTCATGATCTTTTCCTCTCAGCCCATCAATCAGATGACTATTCTCTTCATTACAGAACAAAAAATCCACACATTCACAAGAGCACCATGTCTTCTCCAAAGCCAACAAAAAGTCCAGCAGAAAAGATCTCAAGCAGACCTTACAATGAGACAGTTGGAGCTAGAGTAAGAGCAAGAGCCAACATGAACATTGGATTTTATTCAGAAAAGTCTTTTTTATTGAACCTGCTTTTAGCTAAAACTTGTCCACTTATGCAAGCTGACCCAGGCAAGGATATGTGGAAAGTAAAGTACTTGGAGTACTAAACCCATGCACTTGCAGCTCCATCTTCTTGGTCTACAGTTAAAGGTTGCTCACCAAGCCGCTCCTTTTAGCAACTGTGCCAAATAGACCTGGACCATCGCCGCACACCTCCATGACATCATGTCATGGCACCTTCCCACAGGCATACAGTGACGGTATTGTGCTTAGATTTTCCAATATATATCAGGCAGGTAAAAGAGTTTCTGACTCAAGTCTCTCCACACAGTTTATGGTCAGTTTTCGTCCCAAAGCCGTGTCCATGGAGTCGAACCAGAGGACAGTTATTTCTGTCAGAGCTGCTTTTGTCATTGCGCTAACCTAACCCAGCTAAATTGTTAGTGATGTCTTGGTACACTTTCGTGTTTCTCACAGACTGTTGAGCTTGTACTTCCCAGTTGTTAGTTTGCATTTTCATTGTTGTTTTTTGCACGGAGAATAAAATACAATGGCCTCTTTCCATGTTGCGATGAAATTTTGACCAATGAGAAAGCGGCTCGGCTCACTTTTAGTCGAGCACTTTTAGTCGAGCAGCTTGGGATCTACTTTGGTTTGGGTCACTTTATATGTGATGAAAAAATATTTTATCGTGGAAAAAAAAAATATTTTTGCTGCGCCGGGAATGTTCCATCACCCTGTGGTCAGAGAGTGAACACTGACGAAAAGCACAGATGGGGCTGATAAATTGTGCTCCAGAAGATCTTATATTGTACCTACAGTGGTGCTTGAAATTTAGTGAACCCTTTAGAATTGTTTACATTTCTGGATAAATATGGCTTGAAACATCATCAGATTTTCACACAAGTCCTCAAAGAAGATACAGCGAACCCAGTTAAATAAACGAGACAAAAATATTTCACTTGGTCATTTATTTATTGAGAGAAATGAGCTAATAATACATGTCTGTCAGTGGCAAAAAAAATGTGAACCTCTAGGATTAGCAGGAAATTCGAAGGTGAAATTAGAGTCAGGTGTTTTCAATCAATATTGTGTATTTAGTGGAATGTACACTACTCTAAACTACACTCTCCTGAATTGATTCGTATTTTATTTCCCTTGCTTTCATATTCTTTAGCTACTAAATTCTTTTAACATGTGTGGGCGCCTCCAGCATGGCAGATTAAACTCTGGTTTGAAAAGTAAGGAAGGACAAATCAAGAAAAGGGAAAGAAAAATCAATATTGTGTATTTAATGGAATGTATATGGAGCTCATTAAGAGTCCAGCCCAATCATGTCTGATGTATGTCTATTTACAACTTCTCTTTGGGGTTTCTATAAAAAACAAAACAAAGGTGAGAACATTGCATAGTGCTGTAAATACATTATTTCACACATTTTCTTTGTCAGTGATTTGACTGAAAATGAAAATACTGACACTAATAAGAAGCCAGTAAGCTGCCTCCCCTCTTTAGAAATGTCATTACCACTCAATAGCATCATGCATTCCCTTTGAAAAGCTCATTTTTAAAGACCACCTTCTAATTAGTGAATTTTATTCAAGATTAGCTGCACTGCGCTGGGTAAAATACCGTGTTTGAGATTTTTTCCATGAGCCATCTGTGCATAATGAATCAGCACTGAACAACCTACAGTTGACAAATCTGTAATTAATTCTTAATAGTGAGCGAGGAAAATTAAATTTGCTTGCAAATTAAGTCTGTTCACAGCTGCTCTGACATATATTTGTGGAGGAAGTGACATGATTTCCCAGCTTGCTTTATACCCTGCACAAAAGGGCTGAACATTTGGACCTAAAAAATTCACCCAACCGGACTGGATGGGCCCCGTTACATTAAAAGTGATAATAATGGCTATCATTAGATCGCGAATACATAATCAGGTGTCCAAAATTTCATTTTTTACAAACATTTGAGACTGGACTTCTCCTAATGTGGTTGTCTCTGCAGCCTATAGCAACACGTCTTCGCCTGTTTAATCCTAAGACCTTAAACATGGCAACATTTTTGTCCAAACAGATTGAATATCTGTTCTTTTAGCTACATTAAACTGCACTCTCCTGAATTGATTCGTGTTTTATTTCCTTTGCATTCGTATTCTTTAGCTCTAATTTCTCTCAACATGTGTGGGCGCCTCCAGCATGGCAGATTAACCTCTGGTTTAAAGTTCGTAAAGTAAGGAAGGACAAGTCAAGGAAAGGGAAATGCGAACCCAACCAGGAGCTCCCATGCTTGGGGAACGGCAAATATTTCAGGGCCTCTTTATGTTAAGAGGAACAGATTGGACCCAAGGTCTTCAATTATATCTCCATTTGTTGACTGACCAGACTATGCCATAACTGCATTTTGATTTATGGCTGTTTGGGAGCACTTTTCTATCTGACTGCTGTTGCTTTAGGCAGATAGTGAGGAGCAACAATGAAATTGGAGAGCAAATCTGATTTTTGTATATATTTTTTTCCGCTGTCAGCTACGTCCCGCTCTGGAGGAGGAACAGTACGGGGAGTGTTTTTATCCCTGCCACACGTGTATACGTCAAAAAAATCTTTTTACAAAGCAGGTTCTTTAGGCTTATTGTTCATGGCAGCGTATGAAGAATACAAGCCACACTCTCAAAGAGCGCTCAAACTCTGGGAGATAAACGCTACAGACATAAATATTTCACGCGGCTGTCACGTCTTAGCTTTGGTTCTTTTCATCATGCTGTGGAGTGCAAGCCTGCTGCCACATGCCAAGCTCCTTCAAACCATGAGAAACATGGGAGACAACAAAAAACAAGACCTTCAAGCTTTAACGGAAGAAAACCAAGGTCAGAAGATCGTCCTAATGTGGAATTCTGTTGTGCTCTAATCTGTCCTGGCATAAATTACATAAATTACACTCAGTCTAATGAATTTAGAGACTGACATCATCACAAGAAGCCTCTCTCTCCTCATGTATAGTACAGCTCAAAAGTTATATTCACTGCGAAAATCAACCTTAAACTATGTTTAGATGAACATTAATATGGCTAAATAAACAAAATAAAGCTAAAAAGAATAAATAACATTCTACAGTAAACAGTGATGTTCTGTTCAGTATATCAGTGAGTTCTTGTGGAAGTCCAGTATTACTGTAGTTTCATCAGAAACCTGGTTCGAGTCGATCAGTCCTTCATTAAATTAAAACAGGAGCTGCTGATGGAGTTTCACCATCCAAACAACGGCTGGAGGAACCTGGAACCGAACCTGCGTTCTCCTCACCAGCTCACACAGTATCAACTACTTTTCACAAACAAAAATTAACAAACTTATTTATTGCTTTTTTGTTAGTTTGCATTTACTCTAATGTTAACGTTGCTAATAAAAATACACTTGATCACACACTGAGAAAAATGGCTTTAAACAATTTTCAAAGTACTTTACATTCTCTGAAAGGTCCCTATGCACAATTAGATCTACAGGATATTTCTTTAATTATTTTTGTTTGTATCATATACACATGTAGTTATGCATTTAATGATTTATACGATTGTTTATTTATTTTTATACTTAAAATTACAGAAGCACAACCTTTTCACATTTGCTCGAATGCGATTTTTGCCAATGTTCTTCACTCCTTGCTCCAACCCCAGTATGAAAAACAGAGTAAAAAAATACATTTTGGGGAGGACCGTGGATCATCAGAAGCACCAACTGGAGCAGAAGGTCCAAGGCCAAAACAACCCCAACAATCTCTGTTCATCCTCCACAGAGGCCTCCACGAGTCAGTGAGGGATCCAGCTAATGAGGAGCTCTGATAGCTACTGTGGAAACCCTCCCGGGAGCGTCTGACAGATAAGAGAATTCCCCCTGATCGCTCCGAGAAGAATTCAATTTCTCCACCAGATACCAGAGTGGCTTCTTACTTTCTCCACTGCAGATGTTGCTGTCGTGGTGCCGTCCTCCTTAAGTGACATTAATGAGAGTCGTGTCCTGGTGAGGAGTGTGTATTCTCTGTTTTTCTGTTTACTCTTCGTCTTCAGAGGCTTCGCGGAACTCGTAAAGTGAAGGTTTTTTTTTTTTACTGGCATGCAGAGCCAGCTCTCTGGTATTTGAAGCCCAGTTAATCCAAAGACAACCGCCAATTACTGAACAAACAAACAGAGTGTGGGTTTTCCCCGATCTTTGTGAATGTCATTCAGTCTTGTTTTTCACTGGAGACATTCACCCTCTCAGAATTCGAATCAGAAAACTTTTTTGATCCCAGAGAAAAATGCACAGAGACACAGAGACATGTGGAGGTCCTGGGCTGGTGTGGTTACACATGGTCTGCAGTTGTGAGGCTGGTTGGATGTACTGCCAAATTCTCTGAAACACCTTTGGAGACGGCTTATGGTAGAGAAATGAACATTCATTTCATGGCAACAGCTCTGTTAGACATTCCTGCAGACAGCAGGCCAATTGCACGCTCCCTCAAAAGTTGCGACATCTGTGGCATTGTGCTGTGATCAAACTGCACATTTCAGAGTGGCCTTTTATTGTGGGCAGTCTAAGGCACACCTGGGCAATACTCATGCTCTAATCAGCACCTTGATATGCCCCACCTGTGAGGTGGGATGGATTATCTCAGCAAAAGAGAAGTGCTCACTAACACAGATTTATACAGATTTGTGAACAATATTTGAGTAATGGGTGTTTTGTGTGTGTAGATCTTTGAGTTCAGCTCATGACAAATGGGAGCAAAACCAAAAGTGTTGCATTTATATTTTTGTTCAGTATAAAATGTATCTTATATATTCACACCCAATGGCAAAGCAGTAGAATAATAAAATAAATCATGTTTTAGAATAACAGATTAAATGGTACAAGAAGAAAATCCCACTATGACACCCCTAAACAAGACAGGAAACCCCTAAACGAGACAGGAAACCCCTAAACGAGACAGGACACCCCCTAAACAAGACGGGACACCCCTAAACGAGACAGGACACCCCTAAACAAGACAAGACACCCGTAAACAAGATAGGACACCCCTAAATGAGACGGGACACCACTAAACGAGACAGGACACCACTAACCGAGACAGGACACCCCTAAACGAGACAGTACACCCCTAAACGAGACAGGACACCACTAAACGAGACAGGACACCACTAACCGAGACAGGACACCCCTAAACGAGACAGGACACCCATAAATGAGATAGGACACCCCTAAACGAGACAGGACACCCCATAAATGAGACAGGACACCCCTAAATGAGACAGGATACCACTAAACGAGACAGGACACCCCTAAACGAGATGAGGACACCCCTAAATGAGATAGGACACCCCTAAACGAGACAGGACAAGACACTGTATAGTGCAAATGAGAGTGGCTACATTGAGGATAAGTACAGTATTTGACCAGCTCTGCAGTTTAGCAGCAGTTATGTGCAAGAGTGCAAATGTTCAGGAGAATCAATAAATAAATATGTGCAATTAAAAACGGCAATTTAAAATGGCAACAAATATGACTGTGCGGTTTGTAGCAGCATAAAAAACAGAGAGAGAGAGTGTCATGTGTTTTACAGAATTTGCGATGAGTATTTGTGGTAAGAGTAATATTTTCTATGAATATAATTCATAGTAAATATTAAATAATACAGAGTATTTAATACAAGGTATTACTGAATAAATCATGTTATTCGCTTGATAATCCGTAGCAGTGTCTTAATTAATCACAGTAGCTGCTGAATTACATATAGTACTTGCTCCGTAGTGAATAATTCCCAGTTGACACTGAATGATTCATAATCATAGTTCTTGCCAAGAATCTGTGGACGTTACTGAATAATTCAAAATAGTAGTTCATAGCAGTTAATAAATTATTCGAAGCACTTACTGAAATTTCTCATTTTTTGAAGCTACTGGGTAATTCGTATCAGTTGCATAATAGTTTGCAGTAGTTTCTACATTATTCACAGCAGCTTTTGTGAATTGGTACTTGCTCAGTCGTTCATAATAATTTCTGAATCATTCACAGTAGACACTATTCATAGTCATTTCCGAATTACATGCCAGGTAATGTGTGGATTACTGTGCAAATCATGGATGTTTCTGAATAATTCGAACAGTGAAGAATTCATTGTAGATACTGGATTACTCATAGTAGATACTGAATGATTTATAACTGGCTAATTAGCCTTAAATAAATGAATAAATGAATAATAATTTGCAGATTATAGGGCTTAATCCCTTTGAAACCTCTCGTTAATGATGTAGACAGAGGCAAGTGTTTGCTCTCGCTGGACTGTGTGAACAGAACTGACAGACAGAATTATGAGGGGACAGTGGAGTGTGTGTTTTTATGTGTATGTGTGTATGTGTGTGTGTGTGTGTGTGTGTGTGTGTGGTGCGGTGCTGCAGGTGTCCTTTGGCTGTCAGTGGTCTCGGAGGTGCTATACATCATGCTCCTGGTGGTTGGCTTCAGTCTAATGTGCTTGGAGCTCTTTCACTCCAGTAACGTGATCGATGGGCTGAAGCTGAACGCCTTCGCTGCAGTCTTCACCGTTCTCTCAGGTAGACTTCACACACTTCCACACACTTCCACACACTCTCACACACTCCCATACACACCAATTATGCTGTCCCAGCTCAGTCTCACTTGAAATTCACCCCAGCACAGTGTAAAGGAGGCAGAGGAGGCCAGTCCACACTGCCTCCAACTTCAGAACCACCTTGAGCAGAAGCACTGTTTTCTTTTCTGTTCTTTTCACCAGCTGCACATCCATGTGCCACAATAAAATCGCTGACATGGTTTTACCTCATTTGTTGCACATTGACAGCAACAGTACAAGGCATTATTAGTGAGGTACAACTGACAAAGTGTGCCAGTTACAGTAAATCACAGTAACTTTTCTCCTCTTTTCCTTTCTGCTCTTTTCTTTTGTCTTTGCTTCACTTTTCTTTTCACTTCTCATGCTTAAAACACAACACTAACAGCATGTACTAACAGTTTATCACCATTTTCTTGCACATAATAAGTGATTATGACAGCAAAGACACTATTAGTGAGGTCTAACACTCTAGCAGTTACAGTAAATGACACATATACTGTTTTCTCTATTTTATTGCATTTTTAAACCATTTCTGATGACTAATGTTCGTTTTAACAGTTTAATGTGTAATTTACAGTGCATTTCGTGTAAAATGTAGTTAGAATTCCCTGCAACCTCTACAGAAGTAAAATGACAAACTCTGCAACAGCCACAAAAAAAACAAGCATTCAATTCAATTCAATTCAATTTTATTTATATAGCACTTTTAACAATGGTCATTGTCACAAAGCAGCTTTACAAAA
>JBBPDC010000028.1:75914-86415 GCA_037974485.1 Hemigrammopetersius urotaenia
TAAGCAAACAGAAAACAGGAACAGAAACAACAAAAACAAGGCACGGCCTTAGGGCAACGCCAGACCAGGCCGTGACATGGGGTGGCTGTCCGGAAGGGATTCTCTGGTAGTGTCAGACGCTGGACCAGGTCTAGATCTTACAATAACATGAATAACATTAATATTAATTAATAAATAATTTTACTACAGTACATAGTAGTTTTATGTTAGGTGTGGCAAGATGTTCACTTAATTAATACCAGACCTATATCCTAACGGAAGCCCATTGCACCTCTGCAAATTGTTTGACGCCATTTATATCAACAGCGGGTTTCTTTCTGCCAGCAAAAACACAAGAGAACGTTAGAATAAATACAAACAAACAAGAAAGCAGTAAAACGTATCAAGACTTTTTTAAGGTATCTGATTATTCGTGAGCTGTTTAGAAGAACACAGACTTGGTTCCAGGTTTCTGCTCTGTGCCTCCAATCACTGTGTGATTTCTAAAAAGCAGCACGCCTGATACAATCAAATGAATTTAAAAGATCCAGTCTAGGAATTTGTAGGAGCTACAAGTGACACTGGGCTTCCAGGAGGAAAGAGGTCTGGAAATGATTAAGTGAAGACTTTGCTACCACTATTTACTGCATTAATGTTATTTGTATTTATTGTAATAGAACTAACTTATTACTACAGCCCAGTAGTAAACAGTGTTTAAGTGAAAATTTCTCAGGTGCCTAAGACTTTTGCACATGTCACGGTTTGAGGCCGTTAGAGGCCGCTGCTTTTCAGTTTGTTGACTCTGTTTTCTGTTCTTGTTTTAAGGGCTTTTATTTTGGCGTCATGTTCTGCTCTGCTTGTGTCACATGTCTTTAGTTATCACCTGTCTGTGTTTTGCCCAATGATTATGTGTTGTATTTAAGTTCTGTTTTGTGTCACACACACTGTCGGCCAATCGCCTCATTTTTTGCCTCGTTTTGCTTCACGCGTAACCTGAGTCTGATTCCTGTTTCGTGTTCCTGGTGGCCGTTGTGCCCGTTTATGTTTCTCGTTTTTTGTTAATAAAGTCACAGCATCATGGATCCCTGTCTCCCTGGTTTCTCCATGCACAGAGTTAGCCCCCTCTGTCGTGACAGCACAATATTGCATCACTTACTAATTGCAAAAAACAGATATTATCACTGCGCCTTATTGTTGGTGCACAAACGATAGATAGAAGACTGTATCTTGACAGGGGCGAGGAAGAAAAATGTACTTCCTAGAACACAAATATTCTAATGAAAATATTTAATGCTGAAATATCTGTCCGTCCATTTCATTTTTATTTCAGTCTTGAATTAAGCACGCCAGAATGAGGCCTGTCACATTATAAAACACCAGCCTCGGCCCTTATTCAGGCACATGAAAAGATTTTTGAAATGTAAAAATGGAGTGTGTGAAATACTCCGTGGTAATCGGGGGTCTCATTAGTGCTCCAGTGTTGGCCAGCTGCCAGCTCATTTGTTATAGTGGGGCTGAGGCATCAATGGCTACAATTCAGGTTTGGTTTGGTTTTCTAGATGGAAATTGAAAATATGTAGGAAAAATGATATATTCTCTCAATTTATATAATTTTCATATATATGTATATATACTGGACCACCTCTTAATTATTACATTCTAGAGGACAATCTTAATGTTTCAGCATGCTTCCAACTTTGTGCACGAAGTTTGGGGAAAAGAACCTTTTTTATTCCAGCATGACTGTGTCTCAGTATACAAAGCAAAGTCCTTTAAAGACATGGCTGGCATGACATGTCCTGACGTAAACCCCATCCATCACCTAGAGCGTAGATGCTCTACAGAAAGGGGGACCAACTCCATATTAAAGTCTGTGTACTTGAATGCAATGTCATTAACCACCCTGTTGTTGTAATGGTCAGGTCCCAGTAATACACCTGAACAGAATTAGCATCCGCTGCTCAGTGCCACCCCAAACATAAACAGCCAGCACGGAGAACGAGGGGCCTACCCCCTTGTCCTTGTCCGGTCACCTGTACTCAGAGGCGATAGGTTTGAAAGTAGCAAATCTGAGAACGTTATTTCTCCTTGCTGCGGATTGGCTGCTGACTTGTGATGCATCTTTGGCTGCTGCAGTCCAGAAACTGTTTCTCTTGTTGTATTTTTATTACTGTAAATTTAAATAATCACTGTAT
Organism: Hemigrammopetersius urotaenia; assembly: GCA_037974485.1. Lineage (NCBI taxonomy): Eukaryota > Metazoa > Chordata > Actinopteri > Characiformes > Alestidae > Hemigrammopetersius > Hemigrammopetersius urotaenia. The sequence continues at coordinate 78,089 of JBBPDC010000028.1, forward strand.
TTACCTGCTTATACCAAAGAAAATGCGCTGTATGAATTACAGTACAGTCTATACAGGGGTAACATAGGTATTTTACATTTTAGCACTGCAGAAGTTCAGCGTAAACTGTACATTACGAATACGGGATTACCTTCACATTTTCTTTAAGGGTTAATATATTAGTTTAAAATGAAATTTAAGTGTTTTGGGAGCATATTTCCACTTTTAAAATAGGCATTTTTAGGCAGTTTTTTTTTTTACCACATCACAAACATTTGCGGTTTGTGTGTGTGTGTGTGTGTGTGTGTGTATTAGCCTATAAGCTAGTATAGTGATGGTTGATTTGCATTGTAAAAGTCCTACCCAAAAACGTGTGTTATTTTCGTGCTTGGACAAGGGTTCTTGAAACATGCGTGGGGTTCTGACAGGCATGAAAGTGGTATTTACATTGGCTGAATTACCGCAGATGCTCTCCTGGCATCCATTAGACTGGGCTAAAATTGCTTCATTTGTTCTTTGCCATCTGGCCAATTTCTTTCTTTCCTTTTTTTTCCTCCACTGCACTTCTTTCTCAAACATATTCTCCCTTTTTGGAACGGGCAGAAACCTGTAAATCAGAGGGTAATTGAAGCTCAGCCGTGTTCAAACCCAGCCGCTCTCTGGGTCAATTTTCTCAGCTCACATGCGCCATTCCAGAGCTTTCAGGGCGTTCGGACTGCAGTATGGGGTTAATTTGTCTTCCATAAACTCAAGCCACTGCTATTTTGCCCAGTGATTCAGAATAAATAAAGAGAGGGCTCAAATGTGTAGGTGAAGACTTTGCTTTTCTGAAATGCTGAATGTAAAAGAAAGGTTCCCACTGGTCCTGTTCTTATGCTACTGCTTCATACACGACAGACTAAAAGCATGGAAGAAAGCAATGGTTCCTGTTCATTTGCCCATCAGAACCACCAGCCTACCATAGTAGATTTACTCTTATCTAGTTCAACCAGTGACTTTTTTGTCTCAAAATATCCCACATGTTTTGGTAATAACTGGTTTAGTTTCTTCTAAAACTCTTAATCTAATGCACCTGATTCAGTGAATCGGGATGATCTGATCACAGCTGCAGTAAAACTCTGCGGGAGAGTCAGCAGGAGCTAAACTCATTAAAGAGGTCATTCAGAGGGGTTTGATATGAAACACTGTGTTCTAGGAAAATGTACAGAGTCAGAATTGCTCACAGTGGTGGCAATCGAAGCCAGATTTCTATATTATTCACTTAAATTGTATTAATGCCTTTGTCTAAAACATATATTTAAAGTCCATTCATTGTATAGAGGCGCATGAAGGGCAAAGCAGTTTAGATTGATCACTGTTTTCTTACAGTTATCAACATTACATATAAATGGTGGCCTGGGTCTCGATTTACATATAAATTGGTTTTGGTCTGTGTGAATGGAGAGGATGCCCCCAACCCTGAGCCCTCCACTCATGGCAACATGCTTGCTTACACAGTATTGGTGTGTCTACTATTGGTGTTCTTAGGGCACACCAGTGGTCTCACAGTTTATTGTGTGTGTGTTTTTGTTTCCTCTCAGCATGGCTTGGGGATCTTTCACCTGCTGCATGGCGGCCTCCGTCACCACCCTCAACTCTTATACCAAGACGGTGATCGAGTTCCGGCACAAGCGGAAGCTCTTTGAGCAGGGCCTCCGCGAAGAACAGACCTTCCTGGACCAGGAGGCTTTCCACTACTTCCGTGACCGGTCAGTGCAGTCCATCTCCAGCGCTGTGGACGTGTACTCAGGTCACGGAAGTGGCCACGGGAGCGCGCACGGAAGTGTGTACGGGAGCAGTCGCGGGAAACTGAGGCCACCGTCGGCCTCTATGGACCTGGGGGACAACACGGAGTCTCTGGGGGAAGAGCAGTGCTGAGATTTTTCACAGCACGGCTCTTTACTGTGGACCAGGAATTCTGCACAACAGCAGAATCAGACCTATAATGGACCAAATAGGGGACTATCAAGGGAGGGGATAAAAAAATGCAGAAAAAAGTGAATCTATGTAAGAATGTGTAGTTAAAAGTCCAATATTTTTGGCATATGTGAAAAGGAATGCACATACAATGGAGTAACAAGACAGAGGGATACAGAAATGAGTTTGTTGGAATGTAGTTAAAGTTATGAGATTTTCCACATATGTGAAAAGGAGTGAACCTAAGATGAATTGTGCTAAAAATCGTGTGATGACAGTTATACTATGATATGCAAGCTGTGGGGAGATTGTTAATGTTAGGGTCAGGGTGTTCCCAGGGTAGCTGTGCAGTAGGCTGTGTTTGAAGAGAGGTGCAATAACACTGCCACACAAAACGACCATTCAACAGGCCTTTCTCCACACAGACCCCCGTTGATATACAGTTAGCTGCAGTTGAGTATAACCACATCTGATCCAATAGGAAGTAAATTGCTAGGCATGATAGACGTTAAATAATAGTACATTCTTGAGTGATGGTAAAATGATGCTTTCAATTCTTACCAAATTTAAGAACAACAGGGTTAGAATTGGTGCTTTCGGGGGGCCAAGCATAATTATAACCGGAGACCCAAATTAGAGACATCTGATGCAACAGGAACCCTGAGACGCTGCACGTTACAGTGATTTTATCACGCATGGTAAAATAGAACGCCTTGTCAACAAATAGCTTATTATATAACCTTGATATGACTTCAAAATTGATGTAATAATTCCTCTGCCCATCGTTCATTTTATGTCATTTTCGACAGCCAATCATGGACTGCTGAAGCTGCACAGAATGTTCAATATTCATCATTCATCATTCAATAATTTCGTAAAAATATTTAGCTATTTGACTTATAATGATAAGCATAACACATTCTAGATTCATGCACATACACGTGTTTTACATGCCCAACAAAATTCCAAAAAGACGGCTTCGCTAGCGCAAACTAGCTCTCACACTGGGGCTGAATTTTAAATGTCCCGGCTTTTTTTTGCCCCAAACGTTTTACTACCTAATAAGTGCCCAGTTTGCTAGTTACATTGCATTCTACATAGATGGGTAAGGTATCATTTGAGATTTCCCTTGTTTTTACTGCTGATTTGATCTGATTAAGTATGAACATTTGAAGTTCATAGGACATTAAAGTTATGTATTCTTTCCCTATTTCTAGTGTAGTTTAACATTGTGTAGAATTATCCTAGAAGTATTTCAGGTGATTCAGTATTCAACTAAAACATAACCAGAGGAAGTTTTCACATGAACTAAAACGAAAGCTAACTGTGGCAACAAGTAGGCAAGCTGGAAATAGGGGTCCATCGCTAAGAAATGAATAGGCTAATGGTTTATCACCTAGCATCTTAAGTCTGGTAACATTAGCTATTCATATTCATCTAGATAGCCTATAGCCAGATATGCTAAAATAAGCAAAGAAATGCTAATACCTAACTAACGCTTAAGTAGACACATGGGTCGGTGTGAAAAAAGGCCTAATCGATATTGAGGTCTGCCGAAGGAACAGTAAGAATGAGTGAGTACTGGTAGACAAATCCATGAGTGTTGCATTATTGCGAGACATATATGTTGAGTGTGCTCCTTCATCAGCAAGGCCAGCTTGAATATGCCTTTATCTAACTACAGCAGATTAGACCAGCATTTTGTCCCGCCTTTGATGTCGCTGCACCCAACACACAAATACCTCTGTTCCACCACTGGGGAATGGGTTCCATTCAGGTTCTGGGGCGGAATTTTCACATTTTTGGTGCAATTTGTCCGGAAATAAATTGAGAACCTGAAAAATTGGTTCCCAGCTTGATTTAAAAGAAGATATGTATTCCAAACACCCATTCCATGTATCTTTCTACAGGTTGGAATGGGCACAGAATGCAGTAATAGAGTCAAAATCAACGTCAAAGTGAACTTTATTGTCATATCAGCCACACACCGTATATGTATACTCAGTATACAGTACATGGTGGAGAATAGAGAATGCAATGGAGAAGGATAAATCTGCATACAACAAGAACATCTAGTGGGTGTTCTAGTGGATAAGGAAACAAAGACCTCCTCTACACCTGGTCACTTCTTGCATCTTGAGTATCATGATTATATCTGCTTGAGGCCAAGATACATAAAAATGCAGATGCGAATGCCCCCAAGATGAAATTTAAACAGATATAAACCCAATTGCTCAAACCACCTCAGGAGGTGGTATACCAGTGTAAACTGTCCAAGACACTTCTGATGACCAAAACCCCTCTCGCTACAGTTATAGCGCCACCTGCAGTTCTGCTGGGGTACAAATCACCCATAAAGATATAATTCATCACTGCTCTTTCAGTTCATCTCCTGACTTGAGTTTAATTTTACTTTGTATTCCACTCTGGAGGAGCCACTTAGCTTAAGTAAAACACCAGTTTAGTTCAGCTTCCCTCTGCCTCCCCATCTCATTATAATACACTGTTTTAATGCATGGTTCATGTTGGCGATGATGCTAGGATACTAATTTGGAACAGCTTTTTCTTGTAATCACTGACTGCGTGGTGCAAAATTATGCTTTTCTTTTGAACAGAAAAAAATAAGGATCGCCACTGCAGATTGGTTGTAGTAAACGAGCTGATTTGCATATTACTCACCACATAGTTATTGGTTTTAGCCTAGCTAACCAGTGAGGCCTTTTACTTCACAAAAATCTAATCAGGATACAATCCAGATACCAGTCGGATGAAGTGTCCAGGTGCAATGGCTTCCACTGATAATGCATCTTTGATTATGTGGGCTGGTTCATTAGATGGCACCAAGGTTGGAAGAATCCAGCTCAAAAACTCGTTCCCTATTGGTCGAAAAGGGGTAAGAGAAGCACAGTGCAGTGCAGTGCTTGCAAACCACACCAATCAAAGGCACGACAGCTTCTACATCCCAACTAATCGTTACAGATTCTTGCCACAGGCTTAGATTATGCTGTTTTTTTCTCTGTGTGTGTGTGCGTGTGTGTGCGTATGTGTGTGTTTCATTTACACTATTGAATTGTTGAGCAACGGTCTGTGAAAAAGCCTTGCTTTCTTTTTTAATATTTTTAAGATCTACCTGTTCATGTATAACTATTATTAAAAAAATCTTATTGTTTTTGAATGTACAAAAGTATATATTTATCTATGTATGCATTATGACCCTTGTATTTATCATTTGAAGAAAAAAAAATAGTTTCAAACTTATTTTGTGGATACTCTTATTTACTGATTGATTTTTTGATGTATGAACATCGATCTCCTCTACAAATTTTTCATATGCAGTCATGGCCGCATTAGTGTATGGCCTTCTAGAGCCGAGGGGCGTGTGTGCTTTCAGTGAAATAGTTTCCTGGCAGGCGCAGGATTTATGCCGCCTGGGCCTTTGATTTTGACAATATTTATAGGAAGTCATAAAACTGTGTGTTGTGTTGAGTGGCGGCGTGGTTCGGAACCTGTGTTCAACAGAGGCGGCAGATAAATATGTCACTTAAATTGAAGCATATTGGCCTCTTGCTTTAAGGGATACTCCAACTTTTCCCATTTGTGCCTCAAAAATCATTGGTAATCAATTCTACATATTTTCCTATATAGATATATTACTATTTTTTTTTCCATTAAACTGCACATTATATTACATTACACTCATTCGGCAGACGTTTTTATTCAAAGCGACAATTTGAGAAAACACTCAAGTTTCAGGACAGTGGGAGAATGAGAGAAGCTTCAGGACAGTTGGAGAACTAGAGGAGCTTCAGGACAGTGGGAGAACCAGAGGAGCTTCAGGACAGTGGGAGAACCAGAGGAGCTTCAGGACAGTGGAGCTTCAGGACAGTGGGAGAATGAGAGGAGCTTCAGGAAAGGGGGAGAACCAGAGGAGCTTCAGGACAGTGGGAGAACCAGAGGAGCTTCAGGAAAGTGGGAGAACCAGAGGAGTTTCAGGAAAGGGGGAGAACCAGAGGAGCTTCAGGACAGTGGGAGAACCAGAGGAGCTTCAGGACAGTGGGAGAACTAGAGGAGCTTCAGGACAGTGGGAGAACCAGAGGAGCTTCAGGACAGTGGAGCTTCAGGACAGGGGGAGAATGAGAGGAGCTTCAGGAAAGTGTGAGAAGCAGGGGAGCTTTAGGACAATGGGAGACCCGGAGGAGTTTCAGGACAGCGGGAGAACCAGAGCACAGTTCTGAGTGCTAAATCTTTAAATAGGGAGTAGACGAAGATCCTACTAATTTTCTGAACTGGGTTTGCCTTCTGTGTAGGGATGGCAAAGCCAAGCGATGTGTCATGGAAGAGCAGAGGAAGCGAGTAGGAACATAAGGCTGGGTGCCGACCTACAAATCACTCTGTAGACAAGGGTTAGTGACAAATTTAAATCAGGCAGCCATGGGTAGCCAGTGTAGGTTGTTTAGCAGTGACAAAATCTTAATTAGCTGAAGACCAGCCGAGCTGCTGCGTTCTGAAACCAGAGGCTTATCATAGAAACGGAGAGGGCATTGCAGTAAATCTGTAGGAGAACATCCATTTCTCCTAAACTGAATAGTTTTTCAGAAAGTTTTCTAGGAGTTATCAACCATCCATCGGATTCTATTATTGATTCAAAGTACAAAAAGCCTATGTGGTACGGAAAGAAATTAGTTTGAAAAACGTTGGACAATTCTTTTAAAGCAATAACCAGTAATTCTGGGAAGTCCTTATACTTAATTGTAAATCCAGACCACTTCTGAATAAAAGCACCAGCCTCCATTGATCTGTTTGAAGGCTATAATTGGTTTATTCTATAAAAAGAAAGTAAGACTTCTTCCATTGTAGTTTTATCAGAATCAGAATCAGAAAACTTTATTCAGAAGAAATTGTTTACGTTTTTAATACTATTTCCCCACTTAAAAGTAATAGTATTTCAGAATCAGAAACAGAAAACTTGATTGATCCCAGAGGAAATTGCTTATGTTACGACCGCACAGACACACAGAGACGAAAAGACAAGAGTAATATAAAATATAAAGACTAAATAAATGCAATGTAAACTGCATAAAAAAGCATATAATATTATGACGTATACACAAATGCTGGGTATAAACCCTAGAAGATAATTAACTTACAATTTAGTGAATCACTAATTTAGACCACGAAGCAAAGACATCCTTTTCACAACAGAATAAGTGTTTACATGCCTATATAATTTCATATAAATGCTAAATGTATCTTTTCAACCGCCCCAGGCACAGCATGAACACAATTAGAATGTATCTCACATCTGCCAAAGCCAAATCATTTGTATGAAAACATGTTTATACTGGTGATAAAGGGTGGTATAATAAGTCATTTCCTTTGGGACATTCCTCTCGGACGTAAATGAATGCAGCTTCTCGGAGCTCGAGAGCCTGATTGCATCAGATTTCCTGATGCCCACAACAAAGAGGTTCAAAGACTTCCTGCCAAAATGAACAATGCTTTCACACCTGCGACACAGATGGCAGCGTAGTCTGCACTAGAGCTCAAAAGAGGAGACCGAATCTAATAAGACTCGACTATTCAGGCTGGTTTTGGACATAATTACTTAAATATCAGTTCCAGTTTTTCTATTTTTACATCGAGTTTTCCTGCTTCACTCCACTTTAGTTCTACTCTCCCTCCTATTTTAGTACCATAAACAGTTAATCTGGTATAGCAGAGGTCCATAGTCCAGCGAAGAACTTTAAAAAAAAAAGTGAAGAAAGACGTTGAGATGTCTTCTAATTACATATCATGCATGTATACTTCATATGTAATGTTGACCGTTGTAAAATTGTGGTGACTGTGTCATTTTATCATTGGATTGGTAAATGATATAAAGAAATTGATTTGTAATTTGAGTGTAAAATGTTATACACCGTGTACTGACAAAAATACTGAAATCTGAGCTTTCCTGAATCATATTCTATGGCCACTTGAGTTTCAAAGTCACTTTTTATGTAGAAAATAACAAAAATGTTGATCTTGAAATTGAAATGAAACAACATGAACGCAGAATTTAATTTAACACCCCTGACAATATTTCGGGACACATGAAACTGTCAGCATTTTCACTAAATGGATCAGAAATGGAAAAGGAGATTTTACTAACCATAATAAAAAGAACATTGATAAAATACAGCAATGATAACATATCACAAATGCAAGAGGCAGGAAACCTAAAATAAAAATGACCAAATTTTTTTATTTGCAGTAATATTGAGACAGGGTTGCCGCGGGATTGTAAAAGGTATGTCATGGCCGGAGGGACTAAAACCCCACGACCATGAACTGCCTCTTGGGAGTGACCAGGCAGGAGAATAAGAATCCATTCTTGTAGGTTTATTTGAGCA
>JBBPDC010000028.1:111100-124893 GCA_037974485.1 Hemigrammopetersius urotaenia
ACTGCACATTATGGCCAGAACCACTGAACTCAGTAAAAAACAACAGTCCATCATTCCCTTATTACAGAACAGAGTCTAGTTTCTTTAACTGTTGTTTGTTTACTGCATAATTCTATGTGTTTCTTCATCATTTTGTTTGTTTTCAATATCAATCTACAGTGTAGAAAATAATAAAAACAAGGAAAAACACTGAATGAGACGGTGTGTCCAAACCTTTGGCTGGTAGTGTCTTATTCTTGGTGTCTATTTGTGTGCTATACAGAACCGTTCTAAAAGGCTCTAAAGGACCTTGTGTATGAGTGGTCCTGTCATAGAGAACCATACTTATTTGAGGCCTCATGGTTCTATGTATCGCCTTCACTGAACCCTGGAAGAGGCACTTTCCTCTTGTAAATTCTGCTGCGTGTTTTCTGAAAGGAGTATTAGAGCGAGTGCTCTCATTATTGCTCGCTCAACCATCTCACAATAAACTCTGCACCATGTTCTTTTCAGAGCCTAGTTATGGCAGCTGGGGCGTGACACACCGTTCAGAGGAAGAACCCGCGTTTCCTGCATTGCAGCAGGGATTCGTACCGTAGCGCCTGTCAAACCACGCATCACATCTCTCTTATTACCCACGAGTCACTTTGAAGCATGGGTAAGAAAAGGCACTTCACACTTTATTGTTTCCTGTTTATTAAGATATGGTGCCTCGGAGGCTGATAGCGACTCGGGAAGAATGTCAAACAGCTCCGGCGATCGGGGCTGAGAAATAAGCAAGGCTTTGGTTCCAGCGTCAGAGGATAAACAGTCCACCCACGGAGTTTAACCCTCACCCTGTGACCACCGTTTGTTTAGACTTTTACGCCGGCAGAAATCTAAACCGCGCTTGGCTTCATTTATCAACTTCACAACGTTTCGCGTCGCAATTATTAAGATAACCTTTTTTTCTCCCCCTCGCAAAGGGCAGGGAAGATGCCGGGAGCGAGCCGAGCGGGCCGGCGAATGCAAATGCCGACCTACTCAAGGAGGCCACACTTACGCTCAGGACCAATCTCTTTGCTGTTGAATGGGCGTGCGTGAGAGAGAGAAGGAGAGATACGGGATACGAATGATTATGAATTAAGATCAACCCATCGGATTCGCCGTTATCGCGCCAACAGAATCACAATATCAATTACGCCCCACTCAGCGCCCATTAACGCGAGCGGAGAAACTGCGGAAAGCGCAGGTTTGAATCCACTTTAGCAGTAGTAACAGTTTTAAAGAGGAGATGTGTTCAAATGATCTGAGAGTTATTGCCATGCTCACAGTCTTGTTTAGCCATCTTTACAGGTGTTTGTCCTTTTTTGACATTGGGAAAACAGACTCAGTCCAGTCGTTGTGATGCATCCATTATTTCACCGAAGTGCGTAAAAAATCTAAAAGGAAGTAAAATGTTTTAATTCTTAAACCTAAAGATTAAAAGATGAAAAAAGAATAGTAATGGCAGCAATAATAAATACATCGACTGAGTTACGGATAGACTACTGTTATCATTACTGTTATTTCTATAGTTTTTAGATTTTATTATAAAATTATATTGAGTGCTGAGGCTCCCTGTAAAAGGTGAAGAAACACCCTGGACAGGACGCTAAAATATAAAGAATAAAAAGAACCTCAGTCCCATTGTAGTAATAACAACAACAACAATAATAATAATAATAATAATAACTATCCTGTTTTCCCCCTTAAGGCATTATGGGCATTATTTTAAAGCATTATAGGCATTATCCCATTAAAGCATAATTTATTCTTATCATGATAAATCACAATATTATTTGTTTCTGAGCATTTCCTGAAATCATTGATACATCAATATCACTGACCTGCATGTGTCATTACAAACAGAGCATCATTAGTCCTGTTTAAGTGCATTTAGTTCCGCAAAAGCTCTTTTTCCCAATTATCATTTGTCAGGAAAAAAAAATACTGATGCATAGCATGTATGAAATCCCTGTGATACTAAATGACTGCACGTTTAAAGAAATGACAGTCTTGAAGAGATCTGAACGCTTCTACCTTGAGGACTAAAACTGACCTGGACAGCCCTCTTTATCCTGACAGTGTATAAAATAAGAGTAATGTAATAATCCCCACTTCTGAGGGTTAAATGAAGGCCTCTCTCTTAAGCACCTTCGCGCTTGGAGGTCTTGGGGCCCGATACAGCCGTGTACTGTATCAGTATCAGAGGGGAAGCGAGCTGTCAAGCGTAAAGGTAAAAGAAAAAAAAAATCAATCAATACCACATGCTCCTGCCCTTTTCAGATCAAAGTCAGCCTAACAGGCCTGGAGAAGCTGTCAAAACAAGGCAAGGGCCTCCGCGCTGTTTTGAGAGCGGTCCTTCAGGAGCCACATATTTCGTAGATTAAACATTGAATGCTCTGCCAACCGTGGCAAACGCTGCATTACTGGCCAGCAAACGGCACCGAGAATCAGTGAGTCACACCTGCGGAATGGAGGTACGTGTCACGGCGCGGTGGGTCCGCTTCCTAGAAGGTGGATAGATTGACATTCGGCACGAGGATGGACAAAACTTCAATTAGACCTGTCCAGACTTCACCCTTATGTTACATTTATATACACAGTATATATATATTTCTTCGGATTCAGTCACGCGCAGACTTTTTTTGAACCGAATGCTTTTTTTTTGCTTTTTTGTGGCAATAAATATATTTATTCTGGATGTTTTCACACAAGAGGTCTCAGGGCAGGCTGTAGCCGACCTGGAAGCACTTTTTTCGAATTTCACACCAGGCTTGAGCCCCTGCGCTCCAAGTGTGATTTCTCTGTGGTGCAAACACTCAGACACTTCAAACTCCAGTTCGGTAGATCTCCAGGAGACCTTTCCAGCCCCAGTAGATCAGGGGTTCCTCCCTGAAAACCGTTCACCTCGCCAGGGTGTCCCAATACTTTTGACCCGCAGCCTTCCCAGTTGCATTTCTCGGCGGCAAATTCAAATTAAAAGAGGTGAATACGGATTTACCTTTACATTCTCTTTAAGGATGTGCGGGTGCTCTTGGAACGTAACCCCCGCGAAAAGCGGAGGATTACTGTATATATGTGTATACAATATGTGTTATAAAATATATAATACACACACACACACTCATATACATATACTGTATACATACACACTACTAGTCAAAATTTGGACACACATCTTCTCTTTCCATTGTTTTATTTGTTTTTATTATTTTCTAAATTGTAGATTAATAATTGAAAACAAACAAAATGATGAAGTTTATGCAGTAAACCAAAGTTAAGCGGTTCTTGCCATAATGTGCAGTAGAACTGTAGTGGAACAGGATCACTAACTGTGGACCGACCCGACCCTCACAGCTGACGATCCCAAACACAGTAAGAAGGAGAGGAACTCCACTAATGAACTCTTGAGGAAGAAACTCCTGTTAATTAAACACCATTCCAGTCGATTCCTCATGGATCTGAAGTGAACAAATGTGAAGCTGTCATCAGAGCAACAGGTGATGTTTTCAATATGAATCTACAAAGTAGCCCATAATAAAAACAAAGGAAATCGTTGAATGAGACGGTGTGTCCAAACTTTTGACCGGTAGTGTGTGTATATTGTACAGTTATTTTTTCTATAGGTTATTCTGCTCCTACTCTCAAAGCAACTTACATTCCGAGGAAACACTCAAGCTCCAGGACGGTGGGAGAGTTAGGGGAGCTAGTGGGAGAACAAGATGAAGTTTCGAAGTGCTAAATCTTTCAACAGGAAGTTGTGCAAGACGATGTAAGCCTGTTCACACAGATGAGCAAGTGTGATTTAGGGTAGACAGAGCATCTGGAGAGGAAGTGCTCTCTGAACAGATGAGTCTTCAGGAGGTTCTTCAGGAGGGTCTTGCCCTTAGCAGCTCATTCCACCAGCAGGGAACCAATGGGACCAGCTTTGACTGTGTGTGGGAATGGAAGCCTGACAATGTTCCTCGGAGGAGAACGAGTAGGAACACAAGCCTGAATGATGGGATTAAGGTAGCTGGGTGCTGACCCAAATGTCACTCTGTAGGCAAGAGTCAGTGACTTGAATGTATTCGGGGCAGCCGTGGGCAGCCAGTGTAGCTCAATTAGCAGTGGGGCCATGTTAAGGTGCACATTTTGTTTATTTGCATACACACAGTTGAACTTCCATAGAAATTCAATGGGGAGGTCAAGGACAACCACACATAAGCCTAAATAAAGACCAGTGCCAATCATCTCACAAAGAGGTATAAAACCATGCAGTTAGATGAATATGAGTCTACAAACGTTTTGGACATTCTCTGCAATGGCAATGAAGAATTGGCCCAAGATCAGATTGCTGTGAGGTTACATATTCATACCCATCTGGTTTTTTCTGCTCTCACCCAGTGAGACCCCAACTGGACGCCCACCGCCGGCTGCTTCCTCTTTAGCCTGAGGAGCAGGGCCTCCCTGAAGTGGCCCCCAACCCCCTCTAACTGAACCTTGAACACCTTTATTGCTTCCTTTAAAAATCAAGGAGCCAAAAGTGATTCTCCTATGGCACACTCCAGAGAGCCCGGAGAACTTTCTAAATGACACGCAAGTGTAAAGAGCCTTGTCAGACTTTATAGAACCTCCACATAACATAAAGGCTCTGTAATGAAAGGCAATAAAAGCAAATGTCCACGCAAAAAGCTCAGAGAAAACAGGATAAGATGCAGTCCCTCAGTTCTAATAGGGTTCTACAGGGCATACAACTGCACTCAGTTTATTGACACAACGGGTGGGTGATTTAATATACAAATTAGGGCATTAACGAATCCAGATTTTTTCGACTAGTCATTTGGTGACGTCATCACACACACAGCGGAGGAACATAACCATCCAACATCGAGACACTTTTATTCAAGTTATCTGTAACGTTAGCAGTCGACATCACAATTAAACTAAACAAAGACTGATACCTTGAATCTGGTAAATTTAAGTGTAGAACTGAGAGTGGGAACAGTTTAAGCCACGGCAGGACGACTCCCTGTAGTGCTAGCGTTAGCCATGTTAGCTAGCGGAGCTATTTTGCTACTTGTTGCATTTCTACAAAATAATCTAACTTCCCACCACAGAAATCCAAACTAAAACCTGTAGTTTTTCAACAATTCCTTTCATCTTCGATATACATCATCAGAATGGGCATTTCCTAGCCTTTAAAGTGGAAAATATTGCTCTTGAGACTATTGTGACACTCCTGTAAGAATAAGTCGGCCTGTTTAGAGCACATGTAGCGATGGTTGCATGTTTCATTTTGACCAGATTACCCCTTTGGGAAAAATCCAAACTGTGATTTAGTTTTTTCAGTATCAGTTCTTACATTTTTAAGTGCATTTGCACTTTGAGTAGCTCTGAATAGTCCATTTGTGTACGTCTACCACCTCTACCTATGGAGAATATGGAATAAATATTCTTCTCGACAGCATTCCAAAGCATGCCACAGTGCGAGTCGGCCTATAAATGTATGACTTGAAGCTACAGTGTGTTGAAATCCTTAAGACGCATATATTTCTGAGGTGTTCCTATAAAATAGACTGGTCATGGCTGTCAAATTGTTGCTGTTCCTTGAGTAATTATAACTTTGTCTGTAAAGGAACTCATGAAGTGGAGGGTGATAAATCTTCGGCAGAAACAGGTTTTTCGCCCCCGCGCTAAATCATAAAACCTGGACTGTGAGCACCTTCTCACACTCCGGCCCTGCGCCTGTTTGGCAGAAGAAAAACACAGACAGATAGAAAGTACCTCGAAGCAGCTGCCATGCATTACCGCTGGCTAGTAAATCAGCAGCTCTGTCCTCGCACTTAAATGATGGACTCACCCAAAGTCACATGCCTTGGAATGAGCTGCCAGTGCGGCCCGTTTCACAGAACTGGGTGTGTAGTAGGTACTGTAGTGCCTACTGAAGCCCGTTGCTAATGGCCAAATACGCAGGAACAAGGTGTTCTTTCAATGAAAGCTTCACATGTCACTGAAAAACCGCATACTTTAACCTAATACATCATCCGTTCTCCATTCTGTGTCTCTTTGTGCAACTGTAACTCATTCAAATCTGCCCCCTGGGTAGCTGGTAGGCGTGCACCTCCACCATAAGTCACTATACAGTGGATCAGCCTGTGGAATTTGAGTTTTCTGTGTGCTGCTCCTGCAAAAGAAACTCCATGCTGTCCTTATTGTTGGATGTGCTGCATGTATCCCAGTGTTTGCTTGCTGCTACTTGCATCCAACACCCATGGGTTTTCACTATCACAAGTACTAAAGAGGCATTCCTACCTAAAACTACCTAATTTAGTATGTGCTTTTTCTTGTTGTGTATTATTCCATCAGCCTCATCAGTTTAGTTTTTGTTCTTTTTATGTTCTGTCACTATAATACCCAGCATCCATTGCACAAATGCAATACAATCATTAGGAATCCCTAATTCCCCTTTTCCCAGGCCTGGCATTCAGAAATTCAGTGGTTAATTAACACACATGTGATATTTGCCTTCAATATACATCATCTGGAGCTTCCTAGCTTTCCTAGCTGTGACTCTCAAGACTGATGTTGTACTGTTTGAGATGAGTAGGCATGTTTACAACAGATATAGCAAATAATTTTAGCCAGATTGATACTTGAAAGGTGGTTCTTTGCTTCTGGTTCATGGTTTTAATAATAGATTCCTTTTAGTTTAGTTGCTTGCTACACAATACAGTATTTAAAACACTGCTTTAAGTCTGATCATCCACACCTAATACTGTAAAACACTCTTTTCCAACTCCAGCAACACTTTTCGTTCTTTCAATGAATTCCTAATGCAGGATACGACTGTGCTCTGGCTTAAGTGCGACGTCTACATAAGTAATATCACTCTTAAGCCCACTTGGCATGTGTTTGCTTAGCAACCAGGCCAGTTTTACAAGGCTCAGCGAGTGTGCAAAGACTCCAGGTGGAGTAACGCACAAAAGGCCTCCGTTCACTATGGCCTTATAATCAAAGCCTGTCTGCTGGAGTTAACAGCGCCGCAGTGACGCTCCCCAAACCGACGAGTCTCGTCTCCGCAGACTCAAACTGACTGTCAGCACTGCTGAACATCCACCGCATGATGTGTACATACTCCCCCTCGGGCGGGAAATACTTTTCCACCAAGAATTAATTAATCCCATCAAATTGCCCCGTTTTTTTCCATACAGCCCACACCGTAAGATCATGGACTCACATAAGAATTCAGGCCCTGAGGGGAAATTTTCTTTTACAAGGACCTTGGCTTTATCTGAATCAGAGCATTATACTGTACGTTCACATCAGAGAACACTGTTTTACATTATATATGCCAAAAAACTGATGGGTACCAGCTTACCTTGGACAGCTTACTCTAGCTGAGACGAGGGATATGAAAAGACGGTGCTAAAATCTTTAAGCACTATATACATGTTGATGTCATGCAAAAAAAAAATGCATTCTCTGAACCAGACATAGCCTCTGCATACATTTGATACTTTTGCACCTCAGCCACCCTGCAGCACCCCCTTCACAGCAGCCAGCGGGTGGTTAGTGAAGCACTTCGGCTCACTGAAGTGAAAGTGAGGTGTTGGTGTGGATGTCAAATGTCAAAGGTCAAGAAATAGTTGAGACAATATTCAAATGTACATATTTTCCCCAAGCATGCTGCAATATTACTATACTATACTATACAATAATATACTATAGAGTATAGTACAGTATAATGTAAAGAGCTATTTGTATTATATGTTGTATTGCACTTTATATTTATCCTATATTAGCATCCTCTATGGTATAGTACAGTATAGTGTAGTTTAGTATAGTATTAGTATCTGTACTTAGTATGTAATATTCTATTGTTTGTTTTATAATACTATATTACTGTAGTATAGTGTAGTATAATGTAGTATTTGTACTAGTACTGTATGTATTATTATACTGTGTTTTATTGTACTATATTAGTATAGTATAGTATAGTATATGTATTGTATGTATTATTATACTGTATGTTTCATTGTACTACATTACTATAGTATAGTATAGTATCATACAGTTATCAGTATGCTAAGGGGATAACATATACAGTATAATAAAACATACAATAATAAACTCTACCTTAAACTTAGCACACACTGGTCTTCACTACTTCAAATATTCGGATTCTTTTAGTCAGATCTTATCCTTCTTATCATTTAGTCCTTCTTATCATTTCTCTTAGCATTTGCTTGTAAGCTATACTAAAAACTGGCTGTGCTACAGCTCTCTTAGCCCCCGCATGCCCCACGTCCCTGGTGGGTGATGATTTAGGCATGTGGTTGTTATGATGCCAACTGGTGGGCTATTAGCTCCCATAACTAGCATGCCTCAGCTAGCCGACTGTATTTGTTGTAAGGGAGACACTGAAAATTGCATGTTCCGCATAGGTGTAGTTACATATTCATTTTACTTCGCAGCTCATAAAGGAGCTCTAACCCCTTTTAAGAACAAAATGAAGACAAAATAGAGGCTGTTATGGCTGAACAGCCCGAGGGGGGCGGCCTCCCACGAATCCCGCACAAGGTCGGGGAACTGTAATGTCATTCATCTTTGACGGAAATATGTCCCAACAGACGCACGCACACCCCTTTCCTATCCTAACTGCCTGCCTAACCCAGTCAGACACAAGATTCTGCTTGTGTAACTGTCACAAGTGCCCCTTGAGCTCAGCTGTTTTCCTTGTCGGGACCATGAGCGTGTGAAATCAACCATACTGTTTTCCTGACCCGTAACCAAGACACCAGCAGGAAGAGTTGCCATAACATGAAGAACATTTTCCAAGCTTTTTCAAAACATAGTATACTCATAGGAGCAACGAAAGCAAGAGAATTTACACCCAGTGTCCTCCATAAAAAAAGTCTCTAAATTAAATTACAGATTGAAATCCATCCACGTCGGTTTTTTGATGTTTTCGGTGGTAGAGAACAAGGACCAGACACTCCCAATGGGGCATCATGCAGACTTTTCTTTAGGTCTTTTGTAAAAGCTTGCTCATCTCTAGTCACATGACCCATGTTGCTGATATTCTGAGTGAATATAAGTTAACACACTTAAGAAACACGCGTCATTCTTTATGAGAGGCCCCTACAGTTTTAGATCTTTTGCATGCAATTGAACGCAATTTGAAATGCAACTCAATGTTAATTTCTTTGATTTCGTTTGTTTTGTTCTTTTAAACACATTTAAACCTCAATTTCTATTAAATGCAGAGTGTAACCCGCACTTAACACGAAGTTTGCTGCAGCGGTTAGATCAAAAATGGTAACAGATCACATTTTATTTGGTCCTTTATATGTTTATCTGTAAATAAACAGTAATTGTGCATTTTTTGGTAATAATATATAATTAGCTACATTTGTGGTGATGAGAAATCTGTAGAAAATTTGGCCAATCCGTCGCTGTAAGGCCGGCTTAAGAAGCGCTCAGAGGCTTTTTCAGTGTAACAACAGAGACAGCAACTATGGGAAAGAGACTGAGCCCAGCCATGAAAGGCTTGTCCTTCAGCTATCAACAATGATTGCGCTAGCTGGGAGGATTAGAGGAGGTCAAACGTGACCCACGGGGACATCCTTCCCTCCTTTCCTCTCTCTCATTCTCTCAGTGTGTGTGTGGAGAATGTCAGTGCATGCGGTCACATTAATCCCCACTCAAGTATGACAGCTCCATAGAGACACTATATAACAAACGGCACCCGCAAGACAATTTGCTGCATATTAAAACTTCACCCGATTAAACGCCAGTAAATCAAAATTTCAGCCGTGCCATTGCCATCTCACATACGTTCCCATCTCCTGAGAAAAATCATTAGTCATCTATCGAACAGCCGCAGGTTATACAGCATCGTTTTCTTTTGGAGGCCCCAAACCATGAGAACTACATTAAAACGTATGGTGTCCTATAGATCATAGCTGGAAATATTTATGTGAACCCATTAGGAGTCGACTCTTCATGCCATGTTCGAGTTTGAACATTGTTTCTCAAACATGTTTAAGACCTAGGCTGAGCTCGGTTTTCCTACACTTCCCAACTCTACACTGCTGAGGCAACATTTGCACAGTGGAAAAAGGCCCTTGTCGATTTTTGTTCTTGCACTTTAGAGCCACGTCTCATCTCACTTTACACATTTTTATAACGACTTTAACTTTATTCTTCCCTTAAGTTTTAAATCTGGCACGTTTCTAGCAGTGAAGTCCACTGAGATCCGGATGAGAAAGATTCAGGCTACATTCAAGACTAAATGTCGTTCAAAGGTACTGAATGATAAATAAATTTGTTAAATTGGACTTAATTTTTGAAAGCAACTAGCAAGGCTGCTCATTTTTTACTTTGTTAATTAATACAGACTGTTTTAATTGTTTTATAGTAAAGTTGGGGAGAGAAATCTGACTAAAGGTTACATTGAATGAATTAAATAATTAATTTATTTAGCTACAATTGACAGAAACTGATTGGGCTACACTTGGGTTCAGACAGAACATGGTCAACCGACAGTTGTTTTATTTGGGGGTGGGGGGTGATGTTTATCACACTACAGTTGAATCGGGACAGAAGTCGAGCCGAGACCGGATTACAGTCAAGTTGAGAGAGAATTTTGTCGTATCGTCATACTATAGTTGAGTTGGTACAGAAATGTATCGGTTGACATTTGGAATCAGACAGAACTTTGTTTTGGGACAATATTTTGTCACAGCATTTTTTAAACAAAATGTTTTAGACTGTAATTACGACGGGACAGAAGTTTGTCAGACTACTGTAAAGTTGGGACACTTTTTTTTTCTCATTACAGACACATTTTTTTGGTAAACAGTACATCATTTTTATACTCGACAGTTACGTTGGCACAGAAACGGGGCCAGACAAATTTCTGCTGACCTGCAGTTCGTTAACTAGTAAAGTTGGGACAGAATTTTGTTTCAAATCCAGAAAGCTGAAACAGACCATTGTCAGCCTGGGACAGAATTTTGTTGGGCTGTGCTTGAGTTTCATCATTTTGTCCCCCTGCAGTTGAATACGGCTCGGAATTATCAGATTATAATCAGGTTGGGGCAGAATTCTGTGGGCCGAGAGTCAGATTCTGACAGAATTCACTTCACTACAACGGAGTTCAGGCCTGCTTCAAGCTACAGCAGACATTTCTCACAGAAGTAGTTCCCAGTTCTCCCATGTAGAGCCAGCCTGGGCTGACCCACCTCCATGCTGGAGTGATAAGATTGCAGTTGCAGGATAATGTTGTCTTATCTGCGGGGGGGGAAACACATTGCCGTCTCAGTACAAAAGAGAGCTGAGATATAACTGGAAATTGCGCTGAGCCGCCGATAACAACACAAGCTTGGCCGAAAAAGCTAAATGGGAGAACAACTTGCATAATGTTAACTTATATAATGGGCGTTTGGGCCTAAACGGTTGTCAAATACTCCAGTGGACAAATCCAGCATTACCCAAACCACTGTCTTTCAGTGGTAATTGTAGTTTCCTGTGCTTACCCAATGAAATCGACTCTCTTTCTTTTATCTTTCGTGCTGCAGACAGTAGCAGCAGAGTCTCCAGACTCTCTCTAAGCCAAGCCGGAGGGGATAATAGGGGGGTGGCCTAAAACATCTGCTGGAGAAGAATTTATTCCTTAAATCACTGTCATTAAACACAGAATAAATTGTGCTGTATAAGGGAGCAAAAAGCCTTCAGACAAGCGGGGACATGATAGGTAGAAGTGAGGGGGGAGGAGGGAGAGCCAGATATTTATGGTGGTTTCTGTAAGCTGCTCTTTACCTGATTCAGCTTTATGGTAGCTGGAAGTGTCACAAACCCAACACAAGCCTCGATCGGCCTATTGCTGGACATCCGCAGGCCTGCAGAGATGACAGGTTTTAAAACACACGGGCCGGAAACTTGCCAGCAGAAATTCTAAGGTCACTGCGACGACAGGGACTTTAGACGGCCCCCGTTCTGCCATCGAAGTGTTTTCGTCCTCATCAGGAGGGAGATGCGTACGCCAGGACGGCACTGCAGAGGTTCAAAGCTATTTCTTCTCTGTTTAAGGAAGGAAGGGGAGGGAAGCCCTTTGGCTAGTTTTTGTTTTCATGCCTTTTATTGAGAAGGCAAAGCCCCTTTGAGGATGAGGGAGTCGGAGCAAAACAACAATTTAGGCCGCGAACATGAATTAGCGGAGCGGTTTTTTTTTTTTGGTGTTTTTTTTCTCTCATTGGTAATTGGCAGATATTTAACAAGACACGTCTACTGGCTGCATTCATAAACAGCAGAGCTAAAAGGTGGTGCTCTTCACAGGGCTAAAAGGTTCAGCGGCTTTGATATGTTGAAAGGCTTTTCTGTTTGAACTGAGTCACATGGAATCAGGGGGGTTGGGGTGAGCAGCATAACTGGAATGCAATTTGCAATTGATATGAATAGGAGCCAATCTGTTTGCTTCAAAAGCTTGACGAATAATTTCTGTAATTCCGTTAGAAGGAGGAGGATTAAAGTATGGAAACCCCCTGTTGACTGTTTTGGCACTGCAAAGAATCATGCGTGCACTCTACATGCTCCGAATCCTGGCGATGAACAATAGTAGCCTCAAAAACCTTCAATCAAACACTGTAGGCTCATCGTACTGACTCATGTCGTGCCAGAAACAGAGGAAATCTTCAGCTGAATTACAAATCATCAGTATGGCAAATCTTCAAACTGCGTTTTCCAATAACACACAATACCCAAACAACACAAAATATACAAGCGTCAACCTTTTGTTCCTTAAGTTCTAGGTATTAACTGGATAAATGTGAGGACTTCAAGGTGCCGAAGTACCAGGTAATTATTTTGAGTCACATGATGGTAAGGTCCACTTATTTTGGGTAAATCTAGTCTTATTACACTGTGATATTAAACTAAAGAGATGAAACTTATTAAAAACGCAGTAAAATATCCCATTCAGTCACAAGGTGGTAGGTTCTGACGAGGCTTCTGTCACCACTTCCATGCTGTTTCTTCTCACATTAAAACAGACCTGTAGCTCAATAAAACCCCTCAGCCCTCCACTCAACTTCCTGCAGCTTACCTTTATGGAGAAAGTTATACTCTAACCAGGGGCTACAACTGCGGCTTCTATAGCACCATATGGCACAGATGATCCTTGGAAATGGGAAAAAGCTGAGCCACTTTATGTAATGCAAAGAGTTTCCACCTAGGCCGGCCCAACAGCTGTATGGTGCCATTAGTGAGAAATCCATCACCAGGCTCTGAGAACACTGACAGACGGCTTGCATTGTCTTCAAGTTTTGTGTCTGATAAACATGATGTTTACAGATGTTAATTCCTAAGGAGGGGGTGGGTGTTAAGCCACCTCCTGTGTGCCTGATGCCACTGATATGGGTATGTTCTTTGGTGAAGGGTGTAGAGGTCTGCAATTAACCAGGCGCTCTCCAGTACAAAAGAGGCCCCAAAACAACCCCTGGGAGACTCATTATAGCCTAACCCTAGACCGAACTGCAACCGCACACTACTGGCCTTCAGTTGACTAATACACTGTTGCATCCTTCCAGATATATCCGAACTGCAGTAATGAAAATACTGATGCTGAAAGCAAGGACTTCAGACATACAAACAAATATTCGATCCTGTAAAATGCTATCCAGGCTACAGGATTGGTGTCAGCCTTTTGTGGATTTGTGATTTGTGATTAGCGGTGCAACGGATCAAAAAACTCACGGTTCGGATCGGATCACGGTTTTAAGTCACGGATCGGATCAATTTTCGGATCA